>JAPVRG010220135.1:3945-13996 GCA_029783565.1 Rhagoletis cerasi | reverse complement strand
AATAAATCATAAAATTTAAAACAAAAACCAAAAATAATTGAAAATAATCAAATAATTATATTAATCTTGTAATTAAAAAATTTCAAAAATAATTAAAAATAACAAAATAATCTTGTAATTGAAATTAATTCCGTAATTAATTTTTTTTAAGTAATTAATTATTAATCATTAAAAAGGTACAAATAATAGTATCTAATCATTAAACGGTTACCCAAAAACACGTGGTGTAATTAATAATCATTATGATTATTAATCATTATTTAACAAAAAAATAATATAAAAATATTCCGACGAATTGATAACCTCCTCCTTTTTTTGAAGTGGGTTAAAAATTGGACGAACATTGTTTTTATAAAATACAGTAAATTTCTATTTGAATACAAATTGTTTGTCATGATTGGCGTAGAGACCAATATTTAGGCTTTCACACGATTGGGTACCAATTTGCACCAAATGTTGGGCAAATTCTTAGTCGCGTGACACGGCTTTAAAATTATAATGCTCTCGTTTCTCCATATGTATCGACAACTTTGCCCTGGAGCCAGCGATGCCTGACCATATGGATACTGAGCAGGGTTGCGTGATTTCAAATCCTTTTTGATTTAAAATCCGCCAGTGATTAAGAAATATATTGTGATTTGGTTTGTATCGCGAATCATCCCGCGATAATCCCGAAATGATCCCAAAAAAATCGAAATTGGTTGACAAATTAAATCATAAATAAATTGATTTCTTATTTCATTGACAAATCAAATCACAAATAAATCGTATTTCTTATTTGGTTGACAAATCAAATCACAAAAAAATTTTATTTTTTATTTGGTCTACCAATCAAATCACAATTAAAATTTATTTAGGATTTGATGCAACTTTCAATTCAGAAATAAATTTGATTTGTGGATTTGTGATTTGACTAACGCTCTGCAAGTGACGTCGTAGTCTGACAGACACCGCAAACCAAAACTTTGTGCGTACGTTTTTAAAACTTGAAGTTAAGACTACTACGCTCTCGTTACCTTTTCTACTTATGCTTCTACGTCACTCAGTGTGAAAAGAGTGATCGAGGGCAACGTACGTGTGCAGCTGCCCAATAAAGTGTTTGTGATACCCCCACGTCAGCATTAGTGTAAGTATTCAGCAGACCCCCACGTCAGTATCATTGTGATATTTCATAGTGTCTTGCAGACCTCAGGTCAGTAACATCATAAAATTACCATAGTGTCACTCAGACCTCACGACAGTTAAACTGTATGCAACTAATATCATAGCCTGTTTTTTGCAGACAATAAGTTTAGTTACATCCCCCCATGGACCCCGAAATTGGAATAGGCACATTTTTATTAAATATGGGTCGGGAAATGGTGCTAGATAGACCCTGATACTGAATACCAGCCTGAATATGGCGCTCTACTATGGGCCAGCTGACCTTCTTTGCTGGCCAAAATTCTAATGTTACAACTTTTTTTGAAAAGTTACTCATGTCATTTTAGTTAGTGATATCTGCGGCACTTATTTCATAAAGACCAATATGCAGCTCTCAAGAAAACTGTCAAGAAAAAATTGCCATTATTTCGTGTGTGTGTCCAAGAACTTTTGACATCTGATACTTCACCAGCCTGTTGCATCACTCTTTCCTGAAGAAATAATGCAACGGGCATATATTTCTGTTGCAAGCATGGGTTGCCTTGTGCTCTTTTTTCACAAAAAACTTTAGAAAACCGTAGTAGAAAGCGTAGCAAATTTCTTAAGAACTGCGTACTGCCTCAGGAAAATTTTAAACAAGAAAAATTCTTATGCATTTCTTGTACGTCATTTTATATGGATTTTTTGCTTTTCTTGAGAGCTGCATACCGGCCTTAAGTTAGTTATATAGTAGGTCGTGAATTATTGATGAGTCAGTAGTTACGAGTTCAAATATAATTAAAAACTTACATTCTACTTTTCAATCAAAAACTTTATATGTACATACATATGTATATATATATCACAAAATTAATTCAACATTTTGTAATGATTTTTCTATCATGCCCTCTAAAATATCGCGAACTTTGAGTTTTCGAAAATTACTGTTACATGGGAGGATCATGTGGTTTTTCAAAAATTTTCAAGATGGTACTTAAGGACGCCGAGCGTTTTATATGTATCAAAGTTGGTACTGATTGGTGCATGTCGAGATACACATATTAATTATCTCGAAAATTCTTTTTGTATTTTAGTCCGCTATATTAAATAGGCCATTCTACTTGTTTTTTTTTTATTTCCATATCAAATTTAGATTAAGTGACATGAAAAATCCCCATATATGCATCAACTTTCACGAATATCATTTTTTTCTGATACCGAATTCAGAATAAGCGACATCAAGAACTTTCATATATCAACTTTCACAAAAATCCAAACATTTTTAAAATTTTACTCCACCATATTGGATCCGCTATTTTGTATAAAAGTAAGTAACACATTAATTGAAGTCGCTTTCTGGAGACGTCAAAGAATAGGCAGCAACGCCATGATTGTAATAACAGAATTAAGAAAAAAGAAGTGAGTAAACGTTTTCAGTGAGTGGGTCTGACAACCCTCCGATTACCTTACAATTTCACTTTTGTAACCGTGGATTTTCAAACTTGCATGGCTTCATAAAACTCCACTATATATGCATCCAAACATTTTGAATTATTAAACTGTATATTTTTGCCTCAAAAAATCACGATCCACTACGCTATAAAATGCAATGCATGAGAGATCTAAATAAGTGCTTGTTCTCTAACCGCGCACCATACTCCACGTACAGCATTCGTGGTTGATATATTTCCGAAAGTGCCATTTAACTTGACAGGCAGAAAGTCTTATATTGCCGCAATCTCTTGCGGATTAGGTGATAAAAACAAGTAACCATTCTGTTTTGCTACAAAACATCATTCGAGCTACCATAAAACTAATATAAAACTCCACATTCTAGTACGAGTACGGTTCCCTTGACATGTCAATGTTATAAATTTTTACAGATCTGCTGGGGAGCGCAAATAAATACAAACAAATATACCAACTACGTGCAAATGGACATATCAAGAGACAATGCAACACAACACAATTTCATTTCATTTCAAATGCATTTTTCGCAACAAAGCAACAGTCAGCAATGCTACTATTTTGTATTACGAGTATTCGAGCAGTTTTATAGTTTTACTAAGCCCTTTGCTGGTTTATTTTACCAAACACTTTTTATGTAAACATAGTCATACTGGAAATCAAAAAAAAACGAGAAATACTTGTAAATGCATCTATCTTCATTTGGTGTTATAAATTTCCTCTGTTCTTTTTCTCCTTTTTCTTCACATTTTTTTTATTCAACAACTCAACTTAACTGCGCCGCCGCCGCCGCCGCCGCCGCTGGTATCGCATCAACATCATCAACATATCAACACTACTCGCATTTCTGCTGGCAACAAACACCAACCAACGTATATATGTGTGTGTGCATTCAACTTGTGGCTATCCAACTTGGCAACATATGTGCAACGCTTGTGCAGCTAACTGTACAGTTGGCAATACAACATATGCACATGGACAGACATTTAAATTGGATTGTAAAACACAATGTGTCTGCGAGGTAAGTTGACAAAATGGACTGAATGGGTGAGTGGGTGTATGTGTGTTTTTTAAAGCAGCGAAGAAATGAAAGGGAGGCAGAGAGGTAAAATTATTGTTGTGCATGCCAGCTTAGGCAGCACAAAGCTAGATATAAATGTATGTGGTTGTTTGTGTGTAGTGTTGTGTTTTTATTTATTAACAAATGTGTGGGTGTATTTTCTTCCATTCATTCAATATTATTGTTAGCACTTTTATTATTTCAATTGCTCTGTTTGTAAAGTGTAGAACTTTTTCTATTTATTTAGGCTTTTCGCTTTTTTTTATTTACTCTCATTTTCTTTTTTATATTTCAATTTCCTTTAGAGGTGAGTATTTGATTTCGTATTTGAAATGTGCCTGTAGGATAAATTATGCAGTAGTGATGTTTGACGCAGACGTTTTGCTGTTTCAGGCAATTCAAAGTAGAAGTTCGGTTGGACGTGGACGTATTTTTACCGCATGAACACCCAAAAAGTCCTTTCTGTAGATTTGCAGAAATCACTTTCATAAATTGAAATTGCAAGTGAAAGAAAGCAATTCGCTTTCGAGAAATAATTTCAATTTCTTTGTGCTGCTTCTTGCAATTTTCATATCTGCTGAAAGTGTTGTCCCACCATTCGAGTGTTGCCGTGTGACGCGGTTTTTGGCGAATTTGTATAAAATTATGAAAATATTGAATACAATATATGAAAAACACTAATAAATTTATTCTCCTGATATGAAGTGTTTAAATATTAATGCATTACATATTTTGTGGCTGTTTTTTGAATTTTAGAATTTTTAGTAAAATTTTTAGTTCAATAATTTTATCGTAGGCATAAAAATGGGATTGTAATCATTATAAGTTCTATCAAAAAAAGTTATATTTAATCATTATATCAAGATTTCAAAATTTGGGAGCAACAATAATAATACATTTTAGAGTTTTATTGTATTACTCAGAAATAAAAATTATCTGTCGATATATATTTTTTTAATCAAAAATAAAACTAGTTTTTGAGTGTTATTTTTTCGCTCTGAAATAATGATTATTTTATCAGTTTTATATTCTTTCATCACAAATAGTGATTATTTTTGAGTTTTTTTTTTATCGAATATATAACTCATTTCTTGAGCGTTATTTTATCTCTCAGAAATAATTGTAATAAGTTTTTAGTGGTAGATATTTTTTGCTATGCTCCATAAAAAAGAAACAAAAACAGAAAAAGTTGGTTTTTTCCGTATGGTTTTCCAACTGAACTAATCGAAACACATCTTTCACAAAAGATTAGTGTTTTTTGACGGTCTTTAATTTACTGTCATTAGGGCAGTACGTTAGGGTGGTAGCAAATGAGATCTGGTAAGTAAGTAAGTAACATGAGGTCAATGAACTTCCGTAAGAAAACACCCCTTCTCGAGACAAAAAACATTGGTGTATCACACTTTAAAATCCGACTATAAATGCCGAAGATATGAAGAAAAATGTAATTGGGCGACTACTAGGGTTGTCAAAAAAAAAATTTATTATTTTTTTAAATGCTTTTCAAAATCACTTCATATGAGGGGGTGTACGGCGAACTTTTTTTATTTCGCCTGTAAGGCGAGACGCAAATATATATTCATGCTCGAAACTATTCTAATACATTTGGAAGCTTTTGATTTTTTCATTGAAAATTTTAAAATAACCATTATCTTCGGTCCCTGCTGGTAACCCAGTTGTATGTGGAATTTTCTGTATTCACTGTGTAAACAAACAAAAAATAGTACCGTAATGTTGGATTTACGGAAGTTAAAACTGCTTTCGAAAGTTACTTAACATGCAAGGTGTAACTACTTCGGCAATCTCTTTTGGAAATTGTTGAGTTCGACAGACTTTCGGAAACTACTTGCACTTGCCAAATTTAACAGCAACTTAGCATTTAACACTATAAAAATGGGTTAACCCTTTACATACACAACTCGTTTTAAGCGCGTGGTTCTGAAAAAGATCATTCGCCTTGGCCAAATATCAATCTTCGAAGAAACGATCAGATTGTTGAATGAAACAGTGATGAAATTTCCTAAGTTGGATGGAAGACTTGTAGTAATCACTTCCTGGCTGGAAACTCTCTTTCCAATGCCCTTATACCGTCTAGGGACTGTCTAATATATATAGTATTTTATGTATTATATATTTTGGAACAAATTTCCGCCATCCCTTAGCAAAAAAAATGACACTGAAGATGGCACAACGTCGAAACCGGTTCGTCTCCAAACCAAACTCGACAAGGGATTACGGAAATTCGTTCCAAAGTAAATCACCGTGCCACCCTGTCGGAAAAATCAACCAACAGCAACAACTATTTTTACCTTGTTGAAAGTGACTTGAAAAATACAATTAGACGGTGTGTGTCGATTCTCTTCCCTCGGTATCTGCCGAATAACTCTTATACGGTTTGTCAACAATAAAATAGTATTTCGCAGTGGGATCCACCGAGTAAGAAACCCTTACGACAAAGAAGCAGCATGAAAGTCTTTCTCTACATGGCTGCTAATGCACACATTGCTTTATTTCGCATCGGCAATGCTGCAACAAATGCTAATGCGTATTAGAGTAAATTGAATTTATGTGGCAATAGGATTTTTCCAACAAAGTGAGGGTGCAAGCAAAGCCGACACTGGGAATGAATATAAAATACAGGTGCTACATAAGTGGAAATAAAAATTGTATTGAAAGGAGAATACGTAGATAAAATTCTATCAAGGTAATGAAAAAATGCCAACGTGTTTAAGCAATTTTAGCAGCAAACACGTTCTCATATTGTCAAGCAACATGCAAGTATATGTATTGCAACACGTGCGGCAAGCAGCACAGTAAGTGCATTTAATACTCGCATCTACGTATGTACATACATGTGAATGAAGCACTTGCAGCTGTACATTTGCTTATTTGAATAGGTGCAAGGGGGAGCGGGGGTCATTTGTGTGATTTTGTCTCGTTTCTCATATTAACCAAAGCATTCATATATGTATGTGCATTAGGGTGGTCCAAAAATGTGTGGGAGAAAAGTAAAGGCAGAAATTTAATGCTCTCATCCCCTAGGATTGTTCTATACCAAAAAAAATAATATACCCCTGTTTTTTTTATTTTAAAATAAAAATATATTTAAGGGTCGCTCAAAGCGCTCAAAGTTTCCCATGTATTTTGTATGGGAAAAAACACTTTTCGTAGAAATGGCATAGAATCCATGAAAACCAAAATTTTTTCAATCTGAAACCCCCACTTCTCTTCAAAGGACTTCAGAGAATAATGCCCAATTTTCATTTAAACATTTTTTGAATGTGGAAAAAATAGTAAGAAATACTTTTTAACGCTTCTTTTGGTATTTTTAATTTTTTGCGATTTTTTGGAGACCCTAAAAATAATTAAAATTAAAAAAAATTTAAATAAACAATTGGGCATTATATTTTGAAGTCTTCTGAAGAGAAGCAGGGTTTTCGGATTAAAAAATTATAATTTTCATGGAGTCTATGCCATTTCTACCAAAAGTCTTTTTTTCCCCATACAAAATACATGGGAAACTTTGAGGGCTTTGAGCGACCTCTAAATATATTTTGAGTTTAAAATAAAAAAACAGGGGTATACTTTTTTTCGATATGGAACAATCCTAGGGAATGAGAGCATTAAATTTCCGATTTTATTTATTTAGGACCACCCTAATATACATGCATAGATATACATACATATGTATTTGTCAACTTGTCATTTAACTCATTTCCACTATTTTCACTTCAGTATCGAAATGCCTGCACTACTTGTTCCCAAAGGCTAATCGTACAGCCATTCTTAGAATGTAGGCAATGTACCAATTATTGCTGGTCATGAACAGACATTTTCAATTAACTCTTTAATACAAACAAGGTAATCTATTTCGTGATTTGAAAATGAAACGAAATAAAAAACAAACAAAATTTAATTTCTGGTTCTCTTTAAATTCTAATGGGACTTCTTTTGAAAAATTGCTCATAATAAAATATGCTCATTCATTTTTTAGAACCGAAAGGACGAAATTCCTTAAAGGCACTTTGGCAGAGGTAAATTCACAGTGAACAACGAGGATACACAAATTCGGTATACTAGTGGTCCCAAGAACTATAATAAGAATAACAGTTGGCTTATGCCCAACAATTTTCCAGATTAGAATTTTCGTAAAAAAAACTTTTCTCGCGTATATCTTCGTAGATATTATGTCCAACAGTCAAACAGTATCAAAGATCTTAGACACATGTAGAATATACGTTTGTAGATTATAAACGCATGATAAACTTACCTTGTGATGAATTCCAGATCATAAACAGCTTGATGGTGACGAATAGGCTGAGATACATGTGAAAAGTGGAGCGCAACAATGTTCCACAGTTTTGTCTATAGAACAAACAGCAGAGCTTCTGAGAAAGTCACAGGGCTCTAAAATTTTCATGTCAAAAAGGCAAAGGCAATCCAAGATGTTCATGACTTAATATTTGTTAAAACACATCCTATGAATTATATGATGCTAAATATGTGGTGGCCGCTGTGGCATCGTGGTTAGCAGTGCACGCTTCCATTCCGCAGGGCCTGGGTTCGAGCCCAGCTTTCGACCCACATCAGAAAATATAAAATAAAATTGTTTCCTAATAGCCGTCGCCCCTCGGCAGGCAATGGCAAACCTCCCTTGTATTATATACTGGTATGTAAGTAGCAACATTTTTGCGAAAAATGGTCTTGCTAGGTGGTAATTTGAAAGCCCGTATTTATAGTCCGATTTGGTTCCAGATGAAGTACTGCCCAGGTTTCGCTGAAAGCGGCGTTTCAATTGTTGGCCGCGAAAACCACTTCTGTTTTTGTCCCGCGCGAATGCCTTGGTTTTCTTAAATTAATTTAAAAATGAAAAATTTCTCAAATTCAAATTTAGCACTTGTTATAAGGCTAATTGAGAGATATAAGTTAATCCTATTGTCAAAATAAAAAACGTTTAAGATTATGGTTTTTTTCAGTTTGAATGTGTACGATGCCCACGTTCGACATGATCTTAATATTTTTAATACACTTCGGTTATGCTTCTTCTGTAACCGCCTAAGCGATTTTGGCCAAGTCCAAAACAGCACGCCAGTCATTTCTCTTCTTTGCCAACTGACGCCAAGTGAAAATGCCAAGTGAAGCCAAGTCCTTATCCATCTGGTCTTTCCAACGCAGAGGAGGCCTTTCTCTTCCTCTGTTACCAGCATCGCGACCCGCGTTGAATGCTTTTAGAGCTGGCGCGTTTCTGTCCATTCGAACGATATGACCTAGCCAGCGGAGCCACTGTATTTTAATTTGCTTCACTATGTCTATATCGTTGCAAAACTCATACAGCTCATCGTTAAGTCGTCTGCGATACTCGCTATTGCCAACGCGCAAAGGCGCGTAAATCTTTCGCAGAATCTTTCTCTCGAAAACTCCAAGAGCCGCTTCATCAGATGTTTTCATTGTCCATGCCCCCGAGCCATACACCAGCACAGGCAAGATGAGTGACTTATAGAGTGTGATTTTTATACGACGAGAGAGGACTTTACTTCTCAATTGCCTACTCAGTCCAAAGTAGCACTTGTTCTCCGTTGGATTTCAAGGCTGGCATTATAATTGGTGTTAATGCTGGTTCCCAGATAAACTTAGTTGTCTACTTTTTCAAACTTGTAACTGTCAACAGTGACGTGGGTGCCAAGACGCGTATGCTCTGACTGTTTGTGTGATGGCAGGACATACTTCGTTTTGTCCTCGTTCAAAACCAAACCCATTCGCTTTGCTTCTCTATTTAATCCTGAGAAGTCAGAACAGACGCAGCCCTTGTTTTTACCGATTATGTCCAGCATCAGATTAAAGAAATCATACGAAAGGGAGTCAACTTGTCTGAAACCTCGCTTGGTATCAAACGGCTGGGAGAGGTCTTTCCCAATTCTGACGGAGCTGGTGGTATTGCTCAATGTCATTTTACACAGCCGTATTAGTTTCACAGAGATACCAAACTCAGACGTCGCGGCATAAAGACAACTTCTTTTCGCGCTGTCGAAAGCGGCTTTGAAATCGACAAATAGATGGTGTGTGTGTCGATCCTATTCTCTGATCTATGGTAGATTTTCCAGGTCTTAAGCCACACTGATAAGGTTTAATCAGCTCGTTGACAGGGGTTTCAGTCTTTCACACAACACACTCGATAATACCTTGTAACCTATGCCTAGAAGGCTGATCGCGCGGTAGTTGGCGCGTATGGCGGGGTTGCCTTTCTTGTGGATTGGGCAGATCACACTTAAATTCCAGTCGTCGGGCATGCGTTCATCTATCCATATTCTGCATAAGAGTTGATGCATGCACCTTATCAGCTCTTTGCCGCCGTACTTGAATAGCTCAGCTGGCAGGCCGTCAGCTCCAGCAGCTTTGTTGTTT
>JAPVRG010220132.1:0-10505 GCA_029783565.1 Rhagoletis cerasi | reverse complement strand
GGGTGTGAAATTCCACTGGAGCCGCTGTTAGTTGAATTGAATTTTAATATACTGTTGAGTTTATTTTAAAACGATTGGCTTATGCAGCGGCGCATGTATATGCATACATGTGTATGTATGTGTGTGTATGAATGTGTGAATAAAAGATTGTGTGGAGGCAGGTAAGGATAACTGAAAAGACAAACGTAGGAAATTCATTGCTGCAATGGTTCTGCATATTCCATGAATTCAAGTGCACCACAAGTAGGCGGTCGAGTAAATTGACTCTCAAATAAGTATGTAGTGTGGTAGCGTGCCATTTCAACTCAATTTATTTTCCACAATTTTCACTATCATATTTCGTATTTTTTTCTAAGCATAGCCGCCTGCTCGACGCTCTGTTCAGCTTTAGCTTAGCATGGTGTCCTATTTAGTTGGTGACCAAGCCGTTGGTTGGTTGGTTGGTTATTATGTTGGCTGGCTTGCTGCATGACTGGATTTGTGTGGGCGCGCGCCGACAATTTTGAAGCCCAGCGCCAACATTGGTAGACAATGAACTACACGTGCAGTGACAATGCATGCATAAATATGTATGTACGCTAGTATGTTTATATATGTGTATAAATTATTTAATAGACCACCAGAATAGCGCCGCAATCGTGTCACAGAGTGCGCTGGCTCCGTGTAAAACTACATGACACTAAACAAATATGCAAGGAACATATACACACGCACACATGCGCACTTTTCTATGGCTAGCTATGTTTGCAAAAAAAAATAGTGCAACTGAGAGTGAAAGTGCAATTAAAACCAACAAATGACATTTGCAATTAAGTTGAGAGTGAAATTTTCCACCCTTAAAGTGGGTCAACAGGGCGTATGAGTGTTATGAGTTATTTAAATATGTGTGTAGCGCAAATTTTGAATATCCCCTGCAATCTAACATGTAAATTACAATTTATGAGTGCGCTTGGTCCTTGGGAAGAGAAGAAGCAGTGGAAAGGAAACGGCGCATGAAATGCTTAGTATGTTTGTATGAGAGTACGCTAGGGCAAGAAAACCGCTCGGGAGTTTCCTTACTTGCTCTTGATTGTCAGTCAAGCGGCTAAAGATAGTCGTGCAACCTTAAATGGATTATGAATAATTGGCATATTGCATTTACATTTTATTTATGTTTGGCCATGACCTGTACTCGTGTTGCAGCGCTAAATTGGCAGTGCATTTGCCTTACAACGTCAGTTAAAGTCCACTTAGCAGAGGAGATACATATACATATACATAAGTATGCAGATATGCACATTCACCTGTATGCAAGTTTGTAAAAATGTATGCAAGTACTTTTGCGTTTAAGTAGTTATATTTTATTTGCACTAGCAATCAATTGGCAGTACTTTAACAGTGCAGCTGTTTGTTTGCTAACGTTTTTTATCTGGCTATTGCTGATAAAAAAAGGCTTCAAGGTAAAAAGTTAGTTTATAGTATACTCGTACATGTATTTATTTTTAAAACACCGATTTATGTACTTGATTAAAAAAAAAATCACTTCAATTAAATTGATTGATAATGTCAAAAAAAAACTGTGGGTTTGCTGTTCAATCGTGCGATTGCTTGATTGCAAATATTTTTTGCTCTCAGTCATTAATGCGCAAAAAACTTTTTTTCCCTTTATTCTTATCAATTTATTTCATTCATAAGAGTCTATATCCGCTCTATTCAACTGTATAGTTCTTTTTTAATGAAATTTTGTCAAAATATTTGTTTTAGATATTGGTTTGTCTTGTCAAATTGTTTTTAGTTTGTTCACCTTAAAAACACATAAGTTTTCTTCGTAAAAAAGTTGGCTAAGGAAATATGTATGTATATTAGTCACGCGCATATAGAATCAGGTGTATACAAAGAGTGATGAGGGATTGGAGTGCAAAAAAAAGCTCAATAACATTTAAGAATTTTTTTGACCCTATAAAGGTTTTGCTTTTTTTGCGTTGGTTGCTGATGTATTTATTTTGGAACGGATTTCCGTAAAATGTTTCAAGACAAACCGGTTTCGACGTTGCACCATCTTCAGCGTCATTTCTCGATCCAGCCTAGATTCCTTTGATTTGTTATTTTCCGCGTTTTTCGGTAGCCTTTAGGATTTTTTGTTCGAGACTTTTTAAGTCTTTTATAATTTTGGCGCAAATTGTTTTGATTTTTTTGAATTCTCGCCTTTATTGAGGACTTTTCAAAAATACTTTCCAGAAACTTAAAAGTTCAATTCTTGCCTTAAACATAAAATACATTCGTACAGTTTCTGGAGTTGCACCCAGAACGACTACCGGCTACGGCTTGCTTGGATGAGAATAAAAAAAAAGAAACCTTCCAATACCTTCTCTTTCGTTGCTCTACAAACCGAAAGCAAAGGCTCTGCGTTATTATTTCTTTTAGTATCTGGATGACCGTAGATTAGTAGCTATATAAAACTTATTAACT
This sequence comes from Rhagoletis cerasi, assembly GCA_029783565.1. NCBI lineage: Eukaryota > Metazoa > Arthropoda > Insecta > Diptera > Tephritidae > Rhagoletis > Rhagoletis cerasi. The sequence continues at coordinate 8,057 of JAPVRG010220132.1, read as the reverse complement.
TTTTTGCTTAATAACAAGTGATTTTTAGGAAATCGTGCATAACTACAAACCTAATGTGGTACCACAATGGACCGTAAGCCTAAGTGACCCTAACCTTATTCCACAAGTCATATTTTTCAGATAGCTTTTTATAACGATATTAACGATGATATTGTTATCGATATGAACGATAACTAGAAAATTATCGATAACAAAGCTTATAAAAATATCAAAATTAATTTTGCCAAAAATAGACAAACGATTACGATAACGATTTTCCAGAAGCGCAAAAACACGATATCGATAACAGTAAAAATATCGATTGCCAATTCTAACTTCATCTTTTACACAACGATAAAAGCATCGATAACAATGCCGATAACAATATATAAATTGATATCGACGATAACCAAAACAATAATGAATACAAATCTGCTTGGAAGTACAAAAAAACGATATCGATAACAGTAAAAAAATCAGCAAAAATAGCGATGACGAGAATGTCAGTCGATACAATATCTAGCTATTTAGATTATCGGCACGCTAACTTTACTGACATTAATAGTGGCGATAATGATGGCAAAACCAAAATCGATAAAGAAGACAATAGCTAAACCGATAACGATAAATGTTTTGAATAAAATTCTAATAAGAGAACTCCGTTAAACAAGCAAATTTTGCAGGGACCGTAACGGTTATGATTTTTATAATAAAAATCATAATTTAACCGTTAAAATTTGATTCCTATTTTTTCGGCCAAATTTAATCGTTATTTTATGATTTCTATTTTTTCGATTAAAAATAATCGTTACTTTTGATTTTCATTTTTTCGATTAAACTTAATCGTTATTTTTGATTTTTATTTTTTCGATCAAAAAATAATCGTTATTTAGGATTTTTATTTTTTGGATCATAAAAGATTTAGGGCCAATTTCTTAATGAAAACCTTAAGGTTCCTTTTGCAAAAGTTTCCTTTTAGTTCAAGTGCCATTCAAATGTAAGGTGCCTCTTAAAGGCGCCCCTATCTTTAAAGTGGCTTTATGAAATCGATCGGAAAAATAAAGCATTCTTTAAATTTTAAATGATTCTTTAATTTTATTATGAAATCGGCCCTTAAAGCGTTCATAAAAAAGCAGTATCTGTTTTAACGGTTAAAAATGATCGAAAAAATAAAAATCCAAAATAACGATTATTTTTTGATCGAAAAAGTAAAAATTAAAAATAAAGATTATTTTTTAATCGAAAAAATAAAAATTAAAAATAACGATTAATTTTTAATCGAAAAAATAAAAATCAAAAATAACGATTATGTTTTGATTGAAAAAATAAATATCATGATATTTAACGATTAATTTCGGTCCCTGAAATTCTGGAAAATACGAGACCCGAAAATGTTGTTAGACAGATTTGGAAGTTCAGCGAAAGTTTTAAGAATTTAAGGGCTTACCAAGTTTAAAAATATATCTCTAAATAGCTAATATTATTTTCAATACGCTGTAATTCGTTTCAAAAAATAATATTCGAGTCTGCTTGATGAATTTTGTGAACATTTTAGCTAATGTTTGATGAATTCACAAAAATTTTTAGTGAAACTCGTTTTAATTATGGATTTTGCTGTTGGAAAACAGAGGGAAATCTACAAATGTTTTTTGTTTTATTCTCTCGTAAATTCAATTTTCTCCTTTCATAGCCCATTTGCCGCATTTCATAACAGCTTGAAAATCAATATCAATTACAACAAACATGATTTATGAAAAAAATACGCCTGAAACACACTACGAAAGTGAAACTTCTTTTCTCTACATTTTTAGTTTGTCTCATGCTGCAGAAATTTGTATTAATATTAATGTAGGACCTTGTCTTTGCCTTTGTTGTTACATACATTCCCGCTCACTGTGACGTTAAACATTTAACGCGACTATCGCCGAAGTCCCTTAAGAAGTGCCACCTCAAAAATGTTGTGCCATGAAACAGTAAAGGCCAATCAGTCGACTAATGGCAAAATTGTTTCTCAAGCCCAAATTTTACTATGCCAAATGTGGGTTTAGAATTTGAGAACCTGCTGATTATTAATTAGCTGATAACGTCTAATCAAAATGACGGGCGTCCTTATAAAAATGGTGGCTTTTGCAAAAAATTAGGCCATCATAATCCTGACATTGTGATCAATTAAAGACTATGGTTAATGAGTCAATGACTCAATGCTTCTAAAGCATGAAAAATGGAGCATATTGACTTCCCAGAAGAGAAAACCATTCGCCATTCGTTGGGTGCCAATGAAACCTATAATCGACAATGTTAAACATTTTCGTATCAACCATAAAACCATGTCTGACTAAAAATACTGTAATGTTAGTGCCTGCTAGTCGTAAAGAAATTGATTGAATTAGTCAGCATTTTATTTGTCTTTCAACATCAATTCAAAATGTTACGTACACAATACATTTTTTCTTAGAACTTCCTCCTGCTGCTTCTTTGGATAGTTTTTTATATATTTTTTGTGAATTTTGCACTGCGACTCATTTTGTGCTGATAAGTAAACAACTCTTATATGTACATAGATGCCATAAATATACGAGGGTATGTGTTTTAAATTAAGGGTGAAATTATTTGTTCTTTTTGATAAGTATAGTGCATAACTGTACGACTCCCAGATATTGACAGGTTTTGACCATTTATTTTATTATTATTTAATTTTAATAATTTTTTTTATAAAAATATAGTTTATTATTAAACAAAACCGTATAAATCCAAGTTTCAAACTCTGTGCAATTTTTGAAAAAAAAATTCAAAAAACTTTCGTAAATATTTCAAGCTTTTTACTTAGATTTCTCAGAGAGATTTTGAGTGTACAGTTTTATAGCCCATTCAATTTTAGTAGTTTGAAGTTGATACTTGGCAATATTTTTTTGCTGACGATGTCATCATTAGTGGGTGCCGTATAGTTATGACAAGCAATGCATATTTCTTTTCGAAATATATTTTTACTAGAAAGTAAAAGCTGACAGGAATAACAAACTCACTCTCAAACCTCATTATGAGTAAAATTTTTTCTCACAGCTAAAATTTAATTTTTGGAAATAAATAATAGTCTAGAAGAGCTAAACAAGGATTTAAGAAAAGCTAGCTTAATTCTTCGTAGCCATGTTTGTGTAGACTAGCCGTGATGCATGAGAAAGAGAATATTGTCGTACAAAGAGATCACTCCTTGGCCCTTTCCTCTAAATCCTGTCTCTTGGCCTTAAGTTCAGTGGGCAATACTGCCTGAGTGCTTGGAAAAAATTGTTTCTGGTTTTTCCGGCCACCCACAATTCCATTCCATTCCATTCAATCACTCCTCGAGTCCATTTTCACTTTCTTCTTACAAAAAATTTCTTGGGCTTTGTCTTAAAAAATTGTAATGTTATATAGTTTTTTATTACAAATTCATCAAGTTCAGGTTTACTTCTTTACACCTTTTTACCGTAAAAATTCGACTACTGCCAGACGGTTCCGGTATCAGTTGCCAACTGTACCTGTATCTCCATGGAATTATTTGATTACTGATTAATCTCTAACCGTCAAGCGATTAGTCAATTACTGATGAAATATACTCGTGAGTAATTAGTCGTGGTCTAATTAATCTTTAATTGTAATTGTAAAGGATTAACTAAGGTCCAATTAAACGCTAACTGCATGAGATTTTTCAAGCACTCATTAATCTCTGAGTATTTCTCCTAAAGCATTAGGCGAGGACTTATTAAACGCTAATTTTTTCCATAAGGGCTTATTCGAGATTCAATTAATTTCTTATTCTACACGTAAGGAATTCCCTGAGGACTAAATGAATTCCAATTGCACTCGCAGGGTATTACTTGCGGGCTAACTAATCTGAAATTGTATCCACCGGGATTATACGAGACTAGTTACTACCCGATTGCACGACGTGGAGTCGAATCCGATTCTATTTCATTTAAGCCTAAACGCGTAAATGCCTCGTAACCGCGTAGACCACGCAAATAAACCGGGTTTCCATCCAGAAGTATAGTAAGCTTACGAGGTTTACGTGGTTACGAGGCATTAACGGATTGCATAGATTAATTGCCCTACTGAAAGGGTTCAAAACTAACCGCACGTTTTCTTTTATTACTGGGTACAGATGCCATTGTTAAAGTAAAATATATTCGTATCATCAGACTATAACATCGCGCCGCAAAAATTTCGATATATGTATGAACATAAAAAATATGCAAGATTGGGAAGTAATGACAAAACATGCGTGCTATTTAACATTAATATTTTATTTATCTAACTACTTTCACAAATACGTGAGATATTTCAGTATTTAGAAATTAAGCTCTTGGCTTTTATCAGCTTTATGTGCAGTTTTTTGATTGAAATTAGTGACGCGGCTGTCAAATTTCGGTTGGACTGCAGTAATTGATGTGAAAATAATCCATTACGTGTGGAGATAAACAGCGGCATGTGCATATGACGGGAAGTTGTTTTCAAACTGAATTTTTTTCAAGTGAGTGAAACAGTGCCAAATCTGTAAACACATTTTGTGCATAGTTATTTTGGCCAAAATGATAATTATGCGTAAAGAAGCAACAAAATAAAAGATTAAAGAACGAAAAAATTTGCTAATACCAGTTTCACTGCAAAGCATTTTGAGAAATACATATTTCACTCAGCTTTATGCATAGAAGTTGGCCTATAGTTTTAATCAAATTCACTTCGTTCCAATCTCTTCAAATAAGCTGGAATTTATATTAAATTTTAATAAAATTTAAAGACCTAAATAAAGTTTGTATGGCTAAGTTTCAAAATAACTATGAAATCAAGCTAGCATCCCGTCATTTCCGTCTGAGTTTTAGCTTGGCGGACAAGTTTCGAATGGAGGTTCGTGAGCCGTTTGAGAAATCGGGTTTCATCAAACAAGGCTACTCAGATAATTATTTTTATTTTATTTCGTTAAATACATTAGCGCATTAAGATTTAATTTTTTACTGCGCAATGCAAAGACAGATAAGTACATATTGCACGTTTAATAACATAGGGAAATAACTCAAAATTTACGGTTTTGGAGATTTCATCATACAATTAATAAGTTTGATAAGGAGAATATGTTCATGAATTATGAACATTAAATTCTGTTCTCACGTGGAAATTTCATGTTTAACAGAAGTCTTTTATATACATAAAAAATTGTTCATTAACACTTTTTCTTTTGATTTACTTTGGAACGAATTTCCGTCATCCCTTGTCAAGTTTGGGTTGGAGACAAACCGGTTTCGGCGTTGTGCCATCTTCAGTGTAATTTTTCGTTCTTAATTTAATTTACGAAAAATTACACTGAAGATGGCACAACGCCGAAACCGGTTTGTCTCCACACCAAACTTGACAAGGCATGAGGGAAATTCGTTCCAAAGTAAATAATTTTGCCACTCTGTCGGAAAAATCAACAAACGCCAACTTTTTCTTTTATTTGCAGATCGAAATTCGTGTAATTTGCTGTAAACAACTAAATCAATTCAGGTAACTTTGATGATCTTTTTAACGTTTTTTTGTATACAAATTTTAATAAAATATAATTTTTCTATTACCCAAGGAACCAAAACCCACACTAAAAACAAATAAGAATTGTAAATAAAATGCACAATCATAAACAATATTTTTGACTGAACTTTCAGCTAGACTTGCACGGAGAAGTAGAATGATAAAAAGAAAACCATTAAAACTATTTTAAAATCTTTTAAAAATAAGAAAACTAAAAAAAAATATAACTAAAAATTATACAAATTGTATCTTAAATAAGAACGTAAATAATTTAAATTATAACTAAATAATAATTTATAGCAATGATAAATAAAAACAATAACTTATACCAAAGATATACAATAAAACATAAATTTAGAAAGCAAATGGTTTGGTATTGAGCGAAAAAGGAAAACTTCTTTATAAATGATAACTGAAATTCCGGAGGACATTTGCGTCCGCATTAAAGTAAAGTTAAATATTGAATAAAGTTCTTTTTAAATCTCTTAAAATAAATCAAATACCCGATTGAATACAAATTGTTAGCAATTTCAACTTAGAAAAAAAAATAAAAATAAAAATAAAAAAAATAAAGTTTTATAGCAAAAAAAGTAACTGATTAATTTACTAAAAGTATTTCCATCAATAACAATTAAATTAATAAAATATAATGCAAAAAGTTTACGTCAACTGATGGCAAAAATAATAACTACAACTAAACAATTTAAAGTAGATAACATTTTTTACTAAACACCTTAAAATAATTACGGAATATTGATTAAAAAATCTCAAACAAATTTATTTTTTTTTAAATAATTTCAAAGTAACTATTGTAAATTGCACAAATAAATTAACAAACCTAATAAACTTGTTAAGAAATTAAAATTTTAAATAACTTCAAAAGTATGACGCGCTAGAATTTTAATTGGAAATAAATCTGCCCTACATCAATAACATTGGGCATTGGCATTAATGGTGTCTAAGCGTCTAAGCTATACATACACTACACTACAACATCCTTTCACCAACACCAACACCAACACAACTATAACACTACCAGCAACAACAGCTGCGGACGCACGTACACGCACCATACACGTAACACTCAGAGACGAAAAGATGGCGGTAGCAAGATCGATGAAAATGTACCTGACCATATTCGTGGCGACCACCTGCGTCTATATGGTATTGTATCAGTATCATTTGGCACGACAGCCGGAACCGCAGCAGTATGTGAAGGTGAGTGAGAAATATGGTAAAGGTAAAAAAGAAACAACCATAAAAAAATAGATGTAAATGACTACTCTTTTAAACCTGTGACGGCTATGGAATATTGGGCTATAAAGACACTAGCTGCTACAAAAATTATTTGTGAATTTTTGAAGGTTTTGATTTGTACTCTTTTTAATGTGTTTCGTCGTAACTTTGGGACAATTGTGAATCCCACCTTTAAAAGTCAAAATTAGTTTAACATAAATAAGTATAATAAAGTGGAAAATATTTTGTTTAGGTCATGAGCCTAGAAGAGTCAATATGTTGTACTTATATACAAACAACTCACTTTAATAGGAATGGCTTAAGGCAATAGCTGGAAAAGTTAGAGTTCAATTTTGTCTTCGTTCCTTCATAGTTCAGGAAGAGAAAGGTAAAAAAGGAAGGAATGAAGATTAATTTTTTACCGAAATTTTGCCTAGATTGAAGAATATTAATAAAGGTGTAACGATAACAATTTCGATAAATATATCGAATATTGAATAGACGAATGGATACTGATACCGATGAATAGCAATATCGATAAATTTTAGAATTTTATTCAGGTCGTCGGTGAAGGCCTCTCTCTTTCACTTTTAACTTTCTCCCAGCTTGTTCATATTTTTTTTTTTTAAATGTAGATTCAACCTTTCATAATACGTAAAGAAAAAATGTAAATGTTACGTGGCAATAAAATTCACTATGCTTTTGAGCAAAAAAATTAACTCTTAACTAAATCGTTTTGAGTGCGTGCTTATGCCTCTTAGCGTTTGTCTACTACTATCGTTTAAAATTAGTATCCTAAAATTAATTTTATTTTAAAAACATTTGAAAAATGTTAAAAATATCAAATATTTTTCAATGTTTACTGAAATTATTTTGTTCATAATTTAAAAGTATGTATTGTGAAACATATATTTTTTTAAATACATTACTATTTTTTTCTACTTTTATGAGTTAAAACACTTTTCTCGAAAGTACTTACGCGCATATACTTATAGCAATTTTATATTAAAAACTTTTAATAGGTTAACTTTTTCAATATTTAAAAAACTATTCCATTTATTTTGAAAAAGTAATAGAAGAATAAATATTTAAAAAAATTTGATTTTTTGTATTTAAGATTTCATTTTTTTTATGAGTAAAAACTTTCAGACAAATTGATATATTTTGTCTCTAAAAAATAATAAACGAATATTTTATTTATTTAAAATTACAAAAAAGCCGTTTTGACCAAAAAAAAAATAAAAAAGATATATAAAAACTGGAAAATATTAAAAAAATATTAAAAAACAAATGTATTTGGCTAT
>JAPVRG010220126.1:0-10749 GCA_029783565.1 Rhagoletis cerasi | reverse complement strand
AAAAGTCAGTTACTGATATTAATAACTTTTATAGGTAAAAGTCACTGACGGATTTTTATTGCTGACTTTTATAAGTAAAAGTCTTTAATAACTGTTATTTAAGACATATAATATAAAAACACAAAAATAACTGTTATTTTTAGATTATTTAAATAAAAATCAAACATAATTGTTATTTTTGATTCATAAAGTAAAAATAAGATATAATTGTTAATTAAGGAGCAATTAAATAAAAGTCCAAAAATAAGTGTTAAAGAGCGATTTTAATAATAAAAGTTGTAACTTTTACGGTCCCTGGTAGATAGTAAAAATAGTACTAAACAGCACAAAAGGCTACTAAAAATGTGTTGAAAATAGTAAACAATGTTTTTTGTGGTTATTAACTCAATACTTATTTTAGTACATTTTTGTAGAAAATGTTGAGTTCAATTGCAAATGTGTAGCTTGGTACCACTCAATTAGTATCAAAGGTTGTAGATACTAAAAATGTTACTAAAAGTAGTAATAAAAAGCACTAAAGTTCTAAAAAAACTTAACCAAGTTTGCACTAATTTTAAAAATATGGTATTTTTTGAACATATCTTACTTAAAATTTTTAGCGCAATTTTCGATACTTTCTGAGAGTACTAAATAAATTTCGCAACTTTTATTCTCACATTATTCAAACTGCCGCTGATATTGAAAATTTTCCATTATTTAACGTTTCTAGCTTATTTAGAAGAAGAAGTTTATTTGTGTACATTTTCACTGCCAAAAAATGCAACATTTTTCCACGCGAGGCCATTTATGAGTGTTATATAAATCGCCTAACTCAAATTTAAATTTTCTCTCATTCCAGCAAAAAGTATATCAATTTTAAAAAATAACCAAATAATAAAATTAAAAAAAGTAAAACGCCGAAAAATTAATTAAAAATAATATTTGAAAAAATAAAAATATTTTAATTTATATTTCATACCTAAAAAAAAGCAATCACTTGGTTAAACTGCGTTTGCGGTCTACAATTAGGGAATCACTGAGCAAACCATAATTTTTTGTAAAAAAAAAATTAATTTTTTTTTGGGAAAAAGCATTACAACCTCAAAATCAAATATTCAAAGCAGGTAAAAGTATCTTATGCTAACAACAAATTTCCCTCCAACTTTTTTCGTTGACGTTCTCACATCAACGGCGCTGACTACTACATTACATTTTTACAACTGTGTGCATGTGTGCGTGTCTACGTGTGGCAACGGCTACAAATTCTACAACAAATATCCTTTTTTCATTCATCACGCCCAACAATGTGAAATTATGTCATGAAAACGTGAATGCATTTGTTCGCGACCAATAATTAAAATGTCAACTCGCACAAATGTCTGCTGCTGTCGGCATCACAACGTCCTCCCCAACGATGGCGTCCTACAATTGTCCAATTCAAATGTTGTTGCTAATTTGTGCGTTGCGACGATTGTATGCGCGTGACCACACCACCAAAATGAATGATGAACAACTTTCACACGCTCGCTGCGTGATTGCTGAATAAATCTGACAACCAACTGCGAAACGTTGGCGGCGTTCATTGTTACCGCTTTTCAAACCATTGCGGCTGCTACTGCTACTACTATTTCTACTACTACCAATTTTGACATATCGTTCAATGCACTGTATGCCAATAATTATGATGATGACATCGCAAATGCTGACACATCTCGTTATATCCGATGATTTTCGGCTCGCGCGACATGTAATGTCGTCCACGAATGACTGAAATGCAACAAAAATGCGAAATATACATGCATGCGATGGCATAAAATGATAATAAATAAAATTAAATGTAAATTAAACTAATGGTCCTGGTAAAAAAAATGCATTTAAAATTTTAAATCGATTAAATAAAATAAAAATATTATAAATGTTAAAAAATGCAACGAACTGAACTGTCAAACGCATGAATCAACAAAAAAATTACAAAAAATATAAAAATTACTTTTATTCAACTGCAAATGGCACAAAATCGATGTTGAAAAACAACAAAAATTCATCCACCAACTTGACATTTGCTACTGACTAACATTTTTGTTGCTTCGCTTTGCCGGAAATGTCATTGCACTTGTCTTCTGTCTGTCTGTCTGTGTGTCTGCACTTCCAACTCTCATTTATTATTACGAATTTCGCCCCTTTGTTGGCGTCACCGCTGCCACTCAACTCGCAAAACAACAATGCTGCTCGTTAACTGCTGATGCTGCTGCCGATGCTAACGGTTGTAAATTGTAACGGTAAATACAACTGTCAAATGCTGGCAAATGTCAACTGTCAAATTATTGATGTGTCATTGTAGCCCGCATTCTAGTAGCTACTTGACATTTGAAACGAGCGTAAGGCACAAGCGAAGAAAAGGAGCGTGAGAGTAAAGAGTTGCCGGAAGTGAACGAAAATAGATTAAAAACTGACAATTTAAATAGAAGAGTTGAAACTTGGTAATATAACAAAGACAAGCGAAATTGACAAGTGCAGCTGAAGACAAAGCGTGAAAAAGGAGACGCAGAGGACGCAGGGCAAGCAATTAAGTGGAAAATTTTAGCATGAAAAATTATAAAAATTTGCTGAATTTAATATGAACAAGGAAAAACTGAGCTGAAGAAGTTAAAACAGCTTTTTCTAAACAAAATAAAGCTTAAAAGAAAAAACTGAGGGAAAATTAATCAGAGGTTATATGCGAGCTAAAAAGCAGTATTAAGAGGAAAGCCAACTATTTAGATACCAACAGACGTAAGTGGAGGCAAAAATAAATTTGACAGGTAAAAAAATTCTAACTGAATTTTTTGAGCTTTGAGAAATATAGCTGCAACAGAGTGAGAACCAAGAATAACGCCTGACGGAGCAGCGAATTGCAAGGAATACATATACAAACATGACAAAAGACAACTCGAAAGACGGCAAAGAAATTAAAAAAATCCAATAAAAGCTCTCAAAAAACTCCCGCATGCTTTAAACTTTACAACAAAATGCTTTCAATTCATAGGAGATATACAAATAAGTGAGTGAAAGCAAAAAGCTGATAGAGAACACACAAAATCAAAGAGTCTGTTGAAAATTTTGAAAGCGAAGAGAGAAGTTAAAAAAATCTAGAGAGCGGCAATTAAAGTAGGTGTACGATCAAGTTAGAATTGACAACAAAGAAAAGCTTTAAAGCAAAGCTCTAGAAGAGTACACCCCAAGCTTTTAAAACGAACACCAAAAAGCGCATTTGAAGCCCTAACTATTCACACAACAAAAACTAAATGCCGCCTAAAAGCAGACTAGCCAGCGAGTAAGTCTAGTTGGCTGGCGGTAGCTTAAAAGCTTTAAAAAGTACTAGCGGCAAAAGTAGCAGTAATAATTTGTGTGCTTCGCAAACAATCAAGAAAAAAATAAAAAAAAACGGAAAGCCAATTTCAAACGTACATCACCTGCCTGCCTGCCTGTCCACACACAGCTTCCAATTGCCATATTATTGTTGTTATTAATTGTGTTGTTGTTGTTGTTGTTGTTGTTATCGCTGCTGTTATCGCCCCCCACAACAGCTTAACTTAAAAATCCAATAATATGGGGCTGCAAATAGCAGCATTGCCAGCAGCCAACAATCTTGTTGCAATCACGCCCCCCACACATACAGCCACCACACTTATAGCCACAGCCACAGCTACAGTTACAGTCAGTGCCACCGCCACAGCCACAGCCACAGCCACAATAGCCAACACCGTGAGAAAGCTTACCAGCGCCATTGCTACATCCAGCATAGCCACATTGTTGCTGTTGGTATTGCTGACCTGGAATCCAGCAACAATTGGTGTTGATGCAGTCCGTGAGTACAATTACAATTTGACTTTTTCGTATTAATTATTCGTATATTCGTATGTATTTATGTATGTTTGCATTGTGCATACTTACATACTCACGTATGTACATATGTATGAGTATATATAAATAGATGAAGCGTATGCATGTATTTATGCATTCAGTATATAGTACTTTTTGTAATCTTTTTACAAGGTACATACATACTTAATTGCATTATTATTTGCATGAACAAGTGATTTTAATTGAATTTCGTAAGGTTATTGTAGGGTTAAATATAAGTAAGTAATACAGGAAAAGGCTTACGCTTGTAGGTATATGTGTTTATGTATAAGCCATTTTTATGAACAGTTAAGTAATTGTATTCATAAAAATTTGCGAGGTATGCTGTTGAATCATGAACTATAGAAGATAATTTTTGCAAGAAATTCTGATTTTCCATCAATACTTTATTGAAAAGAATATCACAGTTTTCGTGAGTTATAATATGCAATCCAATAAATTTCTAAATTTGTACTTACCTTTTGATATCTAGGGAACTTAGCCAACCCGCCCGTAAATATCAATTTAGTTGACCGGTTTGTTGCTATCAAAATTCCTTTCATTTTTATACAAAATGAATAAATAGGCTAATCAATGTATATTACGTCGCTGGTTACTACTTTTTCCCTAACTCAAAGATGATTCTATCTAAAAAAAAAGATTCGTGTCGACCTTAAAAAAAATATTAACATGTTTCCAAATAGTTTTTCTGTCATGTCTTTATTCTTAGTCATTGTCATATTGCACGACCTAAACAATTCAATTGTGGCCTATAAGCTTCGTCCTTCATGAATTCGACCGATTGTAGCAGCTCATAGTGCCTAAAATGGGATACAGATGAACAGAGTTAATTCGAATTAATAAGCAAATGCAAATTAAAATTTCACCCTAACAGATGGCAAAATTGTTCATTTAGACCACCCTCCAAAAAATGGTGTAAGGAATTGTAAGAAAGAAGGAATACGCTAGCGGCGCTGCTTGCAGCATTTCTTTTACCTTATCTACAAGCCTTATAATAAGGTTACTATACTCCATATTATTCCTTATAAGGAATTATATAATCCTTATTTTAAATGGCCTATAAGCCTTTGGCATAAGGATGACTCTCAGAGAGGGAGAACAAACTTTATGCACTGCTGCCATCCACACAGCGAGATGTGGTGTTGATTCAAACTCAACATTTGAAAGCGCATTTACATGTATGGCTGTAGCTGAGTGTGCAAAGATGCTTGATGCAATTCGTTGCTGCCAAGACTGCCCGGGTTCAACTCCCATCAGACGGGACACAAAATTTAAAATTTTTCTTTTTGTTTATATTAATTATGAAAAAGCTTCCGTGAAGTGTAACGTGAAGCAAACGTTTTTGTTTTATATGATCTATAAGCCTTGTGTAAGGTAATTATACTCCATACAATACCTAATTACAGGATTATGTAAGGCTTATTTCATATGGACTCTATAAGCCTTATAACAAGGTAACCATACTCCATATAATCCATTATTATAAGGAATTATATAGTGTTTTCAAGTGGGAATTCGCAATTTCACATCTGTCGATTTGAGTTCATGAGGAAATCAATTTTCGTCTTTCGAATCTTTCCATGCATTTTATTTTAACAAAACTGTTAACAGAGTCACTCTAAAGCTTCTAATGAGCTCGACTCGGATCCTATTAAAATAATGCCTCCAGTTCCTTGCCTTCAAGTCTTTTTAGTTGTCCAAAGGGAGGACTCTCTGAATCACTATTTTTAAAGTTTGGAAAATATTCTCTCTATGACTCATTAATTGGAGCATTTTCGCCATAAACTGACATATGGACTCTCACAAATCCAAATTTCCATGCTCTTCAGTTCAAGTGAAACATTAAAGCCAAATTCTACTTAATTAGTACAATTTGACATTTTCAACTCGTTGAAAGCCAAATGTTTTTGTGAAACTCACACCAAGTTTAGTTACGTCAACAAGATATATTTCTCTGAACACGAGATTTGGTAACTATAACCAAATCATCTATTGAGAGACAAATATTTATTTGACGTGACTAAGCTTTTTTTCAGTGCACTTGATTGAAACCAAAGAAATCAGCCCGCTTCGAAAAATTCATGGAAATAGTTTGAAAACGCGTCTAACTAATGTTTACTTCACTTAATTCGTTGAACTATTTAATATTAATATAAATTGGTAATAAATTATAGGTCATTTCGTTATTTACTACAGCAAATCATTGCGTTAGTTTTGAAATGGTATCTAAAAAATGTTGCAGGGTACTAAACGGCCATTTACTTTTATGTGCATATGTAAAACAAAGATGTTTTACTCTGTGGAGAGCAGAAGCTACTTTATAGGTCAAGAATATATTACATTGAGGGGCAAACTTGAGGTTAATAAGAGCCAAACAAACAAACCCAATGAAAAATTACTAAGACTAGAAGCTCCTTTTTGTATTTTGCTAAACATCTACTTTGTCCCGTTATTCGACGTTCGCAAAAGTTAAAAATTCGTTTTTGACACCTTATAGTCAAGATAAAAAAAAAACAAAGTTATCTTCATAATTTAAAGGGCAGGTCAGACCCAATTTTATAATTTGATACTAAGTAAAAATATTGTCGGATAATTCAGCAGAAGGGTTCAAGTACTCGCCCTCCATGTCGTGAATATCTACAACAAAGTTAAAAAAACCGTACTTCACTGAACAAAAATAATGTAAAGAGCCGCAGTTTTCTTAGCAAAGAGACACATTTTCCCACCGTTGATCAGCACCAGTTCTGTTTAAAACTAATCTCCAACTGGAGAGAATAGCGTTTTGATTTCTACAATTCCATAGGAGTCAAATTCACGCGATATTAAGGTAAGGCTAGCTAGCGGTGGCTGATGGAGCACCCATCGAGTATTTATCTCCATAGTGTTACGTCCCATTTACCTGTTTCAATGTTAATGAACATTTCCGAACCTTTGGCAAACTGTGGTAGATTTTTTTATCCCTTGCCGGTGGATGAGCGTAGGCGCGGAATCTGAATTTAACTGACCAAAATATGTACATATGTAGGTATTCACCTTCTGAGGGCTTGAGGCACACAGCTTACGTTCTCCATGTACCAGTTGTAGTAAGCAAGGCGCATCTGCCGCTTGAAGTCAGTGGACCATTCGCAGTCCTACATCGACCTTGTGTCCTGTTCATTGCAGGAATAATGAGAGCCTAAATATAAAAGGTAATTAATCTAGGAATACACTTTTGTTATCTCAGTCAGTGCAGATAGTTTTGATAAAGCCATCAATCTTAACGTCGTCTAGCAACCCCTTTTCGCTTTCGCAATGTGGTTACTTCGCCACCGCTTTTGACATTTCAAGGTTAAAAACGTCCACTACATCGATGGGGTTCTTTCTTCACCCTGTAGTATTTACTGAGGATTTAAAATAATCTTAAATATCATTATTCTTACAAACCTATGACCAGAAATTAAAGGCCGCAGTGTCTAAATACCCAGAAATTCAAATCCAATCCTTCATTTTAATTTGCAACAAAAATGACTAGTATTATTAACTCTATAATAGATTCATATACATACATATGTAGATATAAATAAATTTCAAATTCACGCCAATTAAATCGCTCAATTATATTAGAAGCTCTTATTCCGCCACCATCATCACATAAATGAAAAGCTTGCAAATCAGGTTCACCAAGAAGCGAAAATCATTATGTTTTCAAACATCAAATCACAAATTTTTTTTTGCTTCTACCAAAAAAGAAATTGGTTAAATTATAAGCAGCGGCCGCCAGCAAATTCAGAAGTCAGCAAAATATGTGTACCCAAGTTGCCATGAAAAAATTTCCAAACACGAAACATATTTTCCGAACGAAAGTTCAAGTAGAGCATACGCAAGACAAAAAAAAAAAGAAATTGAAGCAAATAAGACAAAATCAACAAAACCAAACCAACAACTTTCGCAGTTACTTTGCAGTTTCACAGCTATTTAGCATACTTTTTGGGCGCATTTGTTTTACCATTTGCGAGTTCAAAAAATTTTTTTTTTTTTTTGTTTACTTTGCCTGGCCTTAACCATATACTCCACACGCACAGCCACTTTTTACACTTCATATTTCTCGACTTTTATTAAGCGGAAAACAAGGGCGCATAACCGCAACAAACATTACAACAACAAGAAACGGCAACAACAGCAAAAACAAACTGCATATAACAACAAAGTTTACTTATACGAGCGATTTAGCCTAGAGTTATGCAACAATTTTCGGCGTCGACGCGCGCCTACTTTCTTTCAACGTTGCTACAACTAAAATAAATTCAGCATACACCGGATTTTTGTCGAGTAAACAATTTTTTTTCTCGCTCTCCTTACGGTTTAACTACCTAAAAGTATGCAAAGGCGTAGAAGTTTAGCACTTTATATTATGCTGTTCCCCCTAGTGGCGTATAGATAATAAAAGCAGGCGAGTGTTGAGCCCAAAATGGCTAGAAAGCTTGATGAAGTGAGACATTGCACGTGGCAAAGAAAGCCATTTTGCACAACCACACACACACACACATCAATATAAACGCGCTCCAAGATAAACTATAACAATTATGTGGGAGTGTAAAATCCCGAGAAAATCGTTTCTTTGTTGTTTTGGGACCTTAAAGTTTGCTTCGCAAAACTCGTCTGCCGTCGCCACTTTTTTACGCTTACATATGTACGTACAGTCTGCGCACTTAAGCCATTTGGGGTATTGTATTTGTTGTTGTTTCATTGTTGCCTAAAAATGAGATTTAATGGAAAATCTCGTAAAGTGTAAAACAAGTTGTGAGTGAAGAAAGTGAGAAAAAGACAATGTAAGCATGTAGCCGAAGATGAAAGTCTGTTGCAGCAAATTCCCATGATAATTGTTTATATTTCACATATTTTCCAACACACTAACCGGGAAACAAGCAATAGCGCTTATATGTATGCCAACACGTACAATGATGCGCATACCTATGTATTTGCATAGAGTGTATGCGTGCGTTAATATGTGCGTGTCCCTAAGCGAATATGTACATAGAAAAATACATATGCTTAAAGTAGTAAGGCGCCCGCTTAGCTCGGCTTAGTAAACTTGAAAACATGTGAAAATCGTCGGCAGTGAAAGCTGCTTAATGCTGCACAAACTTCAAGATCTGAGTTGGTGTAACAAAATTGTTCGTATGGCTGCTATGTTAGCAGCTTAGCTTGATGCTACATATGACTGGCTTGTGTTGCTTGAACACAAATTGAGCAGCCTGAATGTGTGCTGCTCAGACAACGCTTGGGCGACAGCGATGACTGATTTTAAGTCATCGAAAGCGAGATATATAACTTTCATATTTGACGAAATTTCCCTCTGAGAACGTTAGCTGCCGTGAGCGTTATCGACGATATCCAGAAAGCATTTATAAATGTATTTCTATTGTGCTAAAAGTAAACTTAAAAGATAAAATAATTTAAACAAGTCGATGGTCCTCTGCAATAACAACACAATTCAAAATAAAAATTAAAAACTGTTACTACTGTTAAGTGGCTCTTACCTCTAATTCTTGTCTAATCCATTTCCAGCCCTTACTAAAGTAAGCAGTAAGGATTGGTAAAGTAATTACTAAAGATTAGACATGGATCCGACAAGGATTAGAGACATGAGCACATTAGTAAGGAGTTTTTATTTTTTGAATTTTGAATTGTGTCGTTTTTTCACAAGACCCTCGAAGTATATATACAATACCGTACATTAGACCGTATAGAAAAAATAGTTCGCCGTACACCCCTCATATGAAGTGTTTTTGAAAAGCATTTAAAAAAATTTTTTTTTGACAACCCTAGTAGTTTGTTCATATCTTTATTGTGGTATTTTTTTAACTAACTAGAATCTCATTTCTCGGCGTGTTTCGCAAAATCCATTTGTTTCTTATATTTTCTTGTATCTAATATTATTAAAAGCTCACTACTAGACTTCCTTAACATGTTCCAAAAATTCCATTTCGTTCCCTATATAAAATTAATTAGCTAAGCAATCCTCTCAGGGTCTCTAATCTGTTTAGCTGTTTTACATAAATTTTAGGGAGCTCTTAGTAAAATTAATGCAATTCGGTCTGAAAACGAAATTGATTTAATTAAACCCATTTTATTAATTAAGAAAATTAATAGTTCCACATAAGAGATTCCATCAACGCGGAACTAATAACCACAAATAAGTAGCTCCCATCTTTCAGAAGCTTCCGCTTAGTTTAGAAAGTAATACCTTTCTTAACTATGAATATTGAATGTAAACCAAATTAGACATGCTCCTCCTAGTTATAGACCTTTTCTTTTTTTATACGCACTTTTAAATTCTTGCTGAACTCCTATCTACTCTTCAGTTGGACTCAGCGAGCGCTGGGCGAAAACCCCGATATGCAAAGTTGCAATGCCCTTCTGGCCGGTTGTTGACGGCAGGCGGTCAAAGGAGCTACTGCAACTGGCTAAGTACCAGCTCTCGATTCTTACAGATGTACCCTGCAGGGAGTGACGTTAGCTTATACCTAACTTTAGTCTGTATACGCGAACACTAGTGGTAACTATTAACTGTATATTTTGTTCGAAAAAAGCTAACTACTTTTGTGGGGCGATGGCCGCAAAAAAGTTAGTCCTGGATACCTCTGCATTAGATGTCAACTAACTTGTAACTAACTACTTTTGGACATAAAATATCAATAAGAAAAAAAGATTTTTTCAATTTTTTACATGTTTACTTATTTACTTTATTTATTATTATAAATTTTTTTATTTGTTTACATATGTATTCTGCTGTAGGTGGTCCAATATTCGAATTCCGTCAGACGTAACATCAAAATGATAATATAAAATTTCGATCTTCTTTTTATTTGTCCTGAATTCGAAAAA
>JAPVRG010220107.1:0-22472 GCA_029783565.1 Rhagoletis cerasi | reverse complement strand
AAATGAGAGGTCGTTTTCCTCCTTACGATTTATAAAAACTTATTTGACAAATACAATGAGCGAAGGAAAACTTAATGGCCTTGATTCGCTTTCCATCCATAAAGATATGGAAATTACGGCAGAAGAAATTTTGGATGAAATGGCGAAAATGAAAAACAGGCGTATTCATTTTGCGCTATGAGATTGTTTTTTAAGCTGAGTTTTTGATCCTTGACACACATTTTTTGTTATATTTATAGAACTTACACTTAATACAAATCTGTGAATTGGTGATTTTTTCTTAATAAAATTATTTATGTGCATAGCATACCATGTTTTAGTGTTCTTCTTGTTTTCAATTCTGAAATGATTGAGTAAAACCCCCCCATGGCTCATCTCTGGCTACGCCCCTGATATCATTTTGCATCCATTATATCTATAGGGGTACTCACGACACCCCGAGTAAGAGATTAAAAGAGTAAAGTGTAAAGAAAAATTGCTTTCCAACAACAAAATGCCTTGATTCAAAATTTAAATGTTTACTCATCCTTAACCTATAAGGCTCTTAGGTTAAGGCTGAGTGCAAAAGTTAATTTTTAATCAAGGTATTTTGTTGTTGGAATTAATTTTTCTTTACACTTTACTCTTTTACTCTCTTACTCGGGGTGTCGTGAGTACCCTTTATATATTAGTACGCTAACGAAATCTCATACAAATTTATTTCTCCCTACTGCTCCTATGTTTCTCAACCGATTTGAATGATTGTTCTTTTGTTCGAAAGGTGTTTCAAAGAGGAGGTGCGAATTTTGTTTTCTTTTCCGGTAGGTGGCGCAGGAGTAGAGTTATTCTGAAAAATTTAATTTATGGTCTCATTTACTTCATTCTTTTTTTTCGAAATTTAATTCAATGAAGACTGCATTTACAGAGGGAGGGATAATTGGTACTTGAAATAATATTTATAATAATAATTTAATAATTTTAAGTTTTCCTGAAAACTCACCAAACATTTTTAATAGCGTGCGGCATGTGTTTTGGTGTTTTTAATTACTGTGTGCCAAGATATTTGTAGCTTTTAACATTAGTCAGATAGATGGGCCAGATATGCTGATGGGACTCCAAAATCGTCACAAGCAAAATGAAAGTGTGTGTGAACAAAGTGAAGTCGAATTTCGACAACTGGGCGATACTATTTCTTATTAAAACGGCAACCACAAAATGATAATCAATTTGCAGCACTGAAAAAGTGAACAGCTTAAGGCGAATTCACTACAATAAAAAATTATATGCCCATTGACAATCAGAAGAAAACAAAAGTACAAAAAACACACCATTTTGACAATCAAATTCGCCTTGAAATCAGCGCTCTGGTAACACCACCTTATATGAATTCGCCTTGGAACAGCTGTTTCAAATGTTTGCAAGTTGGGTGTGGTTTACCACAAGCTAATTATAAAGCGAAATAAAATTGCAGTAAATTAAAATTGGATTAATCTAAGCAAGAAAAATGCAACAGAGGTATTTTATATATATTTTGTTTATTTAGAAAAATATCAAGTTTTATAAAAATTAAAGAAAAATAGATTGATTGCAAAACATTTAAACTGCATTTTAATTTTAAGAGATTACTTTTATAGCAATAACATTATTTTGTTACATGTACGTTTTTCTTACTTAGAACAAATTTTGAATTTTTTGATGAGATCTCATTTTATTTTTGTTTTGAACTTAAAAAAATTTAATTTGTTTTGTATTGATATTGTTTTTAAATAAACAGTTTAACTTTTGCTATTTTCGCTGACCGGAGATATTAAAGGCTGCCAATTACTCAAAAAATCCGGGTTACCCGGTTTTTTTCCTTATTTGAAAATTAGAAACCGGTTTTTTCAAATTGCCAGTTTTCGAATAATTCGAAAACCGGGTTTTAAAAAAATTCGAATAATCGAATACCCTAATGAATACTATTAGAAGTGTTGCTGACATTGCAGTTTTTGATGAAAACTTATGTTTCAATGTTTTAATAGAAAAGTTAAAAGTCAAAATTGTGCGGCTATATTAAGAAATTGAATTTTTAATGTAATTTTTCCTAACCGACTAACTTCGGTATTTCTTGGTCAAATTTCATTTTTAAGATATCATTGAAAAGATATTTTTTGACACTGATTCACATTCCACAACTTTTCAATAAAAAAACTTTGTCCGAAATTTTTGAATTTTCAAAAGTGTTAAAATAATGGAAAACATGCTTTAATCGATAAATTGACAATTGAAATTGGATAAGAACTGGCTTAGTTATTCACATTTGCATAAAACTTGCGTTACGAAATTATTTATGTATATCAAATTGCATAAAAAAATCGATTTTATTTTGAAAATTTTGACCGAATTTTAGAAACTTCGTTAATGCAAATCTCTTAAATTTATATTTTTTGACCATTTTCTGAACAAACGCTATATAAAGTTGTCTTCAGCGTAGAATTAAGACGAAATTAAACATTTTTTTATTTTGATAATAAGCTTAGCTTAAAGCTCTTAATTAGCCCTATAATTGGTGCTAAAGTAGATTTTGGGAAACTGGGAAACTTTTCGTTTTCAAGATAAATGCAATGGACTAATTTTAGAATGTTGTGCATTGATGTTTCTAAAAAATGGTTTTGGTTTTACCCAAAAGTGATTTTTTAATTTTAATCACTGTCGCACGGGACATATCGCAACGGGACATTTTTTCCATCATGCTATTTTTGTTAATATTACTTTTAAACGCATTTTTAACGCAAAACAATGAGTTTTATGTAGAATACGCTTAATATTTTGACTTCAGCGCCACGCCCATTTTTGGAAACCTATTACCCAGCCAGCCAGCCAAAGGCGGAGCGCTCCCTCAGCAACACCTCGAAGGAGCGTTTTCGGAGCGCTCCGAGTATGGATTGAAAAGGGGGTCTAAAGTGTTTTTATCTTGTTTTTAGTTTTTTTTGCATCTAGTCTGTAAGATTTTTAATGCCATAGACCGAAAATTTTGAAAGTGTGAAATTTTGGTAAAAATTTGTTGACAAAAGAAAATTATTGCAATTTTAATTATGAATGAAATTATGAGTATTTTCAGAAACCGTAAAGCCTCCTTTTCGGACTATTATCGGACATCTAGGTTATCTTCGGATGATTTTAGGAGTCCTTTTCACAAAATCATAGCCGAATTGGGGAGTCCGCACGGAGTCTTTGCGGATTATCTAAGGGAGCTTTCTGGGACTCCGAAATCACTCATTTAAGAAGTCCTAAAGGAACACTTTTTTCATATATATTGAAAAGGCACTTTTCTCCTGCCGGTATGCTCCTTTGGGACTTTTTTCGAAGCCTCCCTAGGAGCATGTTTCAACTACACATGCTCAATTTGAACCAAATCGGACCATAAATACGGTATTTCAAAATATCTTGACAGCATATTTTACAAGAAGCAGTCAAATTGGCCCATAAATACGTTAGATATATGACTTTTGTTATTTTTTTCGCGGTGGAAACGCCCATATGAGGAAATGGCTGTCAGCCAATTTTCACTTTCACCTCCAGTACGTAATCTACTCATTTCCACTTGGTTTAGCAACTAAAGCTGGAAATCGATCATTCTCTGACCTATGCAAATAAGGAGCCAAAGTAAGGTTCCATGGTTGCTTTATCGGAATATTCATTAGATTTTCTATGTAATTATTTATATTCTTTTATTCGGGGGAAAATAACTGAATAAAATGCTTAAAGTCGATTTTCTCGACTTGAATTTTTCTGTTCCTGTATTTTTTCTTACAACAAATGACCGATTTGTAACAATGGTTTTATTTAAATTTTATAGAGAGGCGTGGGAGAAAGTCAACATTGTCGAAAACGAAAATGGTACCTTAAGTTATAACTTGAAAAAAATGTACGTCTTTCGCGAAGACTTATCAGCAGGGATGGAGGATGATGTTGTTATTGTTCCCAACATCCCAATGCTGAGTGCAACATCTCAAAGCAAACACGCTGCAAGGTAATTATTCAATTTAATTAAAACAAAAAACTCAAATACATATCGATGGCCCGAACTATTTTATTTCAACAGGTCGATAGCCATCAATTTATTGTATCTTAAACGTAGTGCGATGAACTATCTTAACTCGATGAACTACTGCAACTTTGTTCTAACTCAGCCAAGCACAATTGTTTCATATTACCTCAGCGCTATTCTAACTCAGCTGTGCCTCTTTACTGTGTTTTAACACCGTAACTTAACAGCTTAACATAAGACAAAGTAAATAGGCAAGTCTGGGTTAGGATAGTTTGTTGGAAAGTGCTGACATAAGATTAAACAGTCTCACTTGGCTGAGTTAGCACAAAGTAGCAACAGTCCATCGAGTTCAGATAGTTCACCGCACGACGTTTAAGGTAGGATATATTGATCTGAATCGACCAGTTGATATGAAGTAGCTTCGGATATGTTTGTATGTTGTTTGTATTTACATATTTCCCGTAAACAGAGAAAAATATTACCTAAAGAACCAACAGGATTGTTTCTATGAGAAGTTTCTAGGATAATACGAAAAACCGAAGAAAATTCCCTAGAGATTCTTTATTGATTTTATGTGAAAATTCTTACTGATTTTATTTATGAGAATATCAATTAAAAATCACATTTCGTGGAGAAAATGTTATTGATTGCATCATGTAAAGAGAAACACTTCTTAATTTCAAGAAATGTCTTCTTGAATTCATTTAAAAGAACTGCTTCTTAATATTATGTGATGTCTTCTTGAGTTCATATTCGCATAATTCATATTCTTAACATAAAACCATATAGATATCTTATTAGTTTTGTTCTTTTCTATTAGGTACTGTTTTCTCTGTGTAAGGTACAAAGTAATGAATACATACATACATGTTGCGGTAGATCATTCAGTTAATTTTCGTTCTTTAAATAAAATAATATAAACGTATAACTTTACGTAATTTGTATTTTAGATTTTTGCGACTAGCAATGGCAAGTATAATGGATATTTTAAAAATTAAACCTTTTGTGCAAGTCTCTGTTGGACAATTACTATGGGGCTATGAAGACCCTCTTCTTAAATTAGCTAAAGATGTTGTTCCAAAAGAACAAAAGCTGCCGTATGAAGAATTTGGGCTAATGTACGGTAAAAACGGAACATCCACAGTAAGTTGATATTAACATATACTTAATATAGAATTGGATAGGTATTCTGTTATTATTACAGAAACAAGCCTAAATCGTTGCTTGTAATTCCAATGCCTTCATTTTAATTGATTTTAATTCGAGGAATAAATTATTCGGAATATTCGCCATATATTCGTCGACATTTTAATTGTATACATTCGGCACTTATTTTTACAATACATACATATGTATATACTTATTTTTACTAAAATTTATTAATATTCTAAGGCCTTTTTATGTTTGATAACAACGACGTTTTTCTTTCTAGGATCGTATAACCATATTCACAGGAGTAGATGACATTACCCAATACGGTATAATTGATAAATACAATGGAAGATCATATCTGCCTCATTGGTTGAATGATGACTGCAACAGATTAAATGGAACAGATGGTTCAATATTTCCACCACATATTGATAAAAATCGTGTTCTGTTCATATACGATAAAGATCTATGCAGACTTTTGCCGCTCTCCTTTGAAAAGGAAGTTCAAGTCAAAGAAAATGTTATGGGTTATAGGTTTACGCCTCCAGAAAATGTTTTCTCTGACGTTGAAAGCAATCCGGAAAATATATGCTTCTGTCCAGCAGGTCAGCCTTCATGTTCTCCCAATGGATTGTTCAATGTTTCACTTTGTCAATATGGTAACAGCAACCTATATATATACATGTGTTTACCCATACATTTTTAAATATTTAAAATTTTTTTTAGATTCACCTATTATGCTAAGTTTTCCTCATTTTTACTTGGGAGATGAAAGCTTCCTAAATGCAGTGGAAGGGATTACTCCGCCCGTCAAAGAGAAACATAAATTTTTTATTGACGTTCATCCAGTAAGTTTATTTAAATACGATATATTTCAAGAATTAACAAAATACGGTTGTTCAGAAAGAATGGACCTAAACTATAGCACAAGTATTAAACTTGTCTGCTTTACATGTCGCAACTAAAAATTTTGCTAAGAATAGGCAAAAGTTTAAATTTTGATTTTACAAGAGTTCGATTGTGAGAACTATGAAATCCAGAAAAAATTATACCAGAAGTAATACCGTATATAATTTCTTGTATAATTTATAATAACATTTTCGAAATTTAAACAAAACGTAGTTACAATATTTCTGAAGTCATGGATTTTTGGTGGCACATGTGAGCATCTTCTTTCGGGCTTTCCTAATCGTTATTTCGGACAATAGGAGAAAATCGCGTTATTACGTACAGAACTTTGCTGGGACATATAATCCCAGTAGGGGCGAAAGGGATACAATTTTGCAATATTTATTACGTTCATGTGTTTGTCCATTTCACGAAATCATTTTATGAAATGTAGCTAAAAACTATAACACCCATTTAGGCTCTTCACTAGAAAGCAATACATGTCACATACATGGGAACACTCACAATTGACATCATTAGATCGCTTAAAATCAAGTTTTTGCTGCATATTTTATAGCGGATGTTGATCACAATGCCATCTACAGCTTGAATCTGCAACTAGTGAGCCCGTATGGTGCTAAAACGCCAAAATCATTAGTAAAGAAATTGCATACAAAAGCCACCCTATATTATAGTAAACTTTTATTATAGTAATAACTCTGAAAAAGAAGGGAGTTTGTATAAACGTGGAAATTAATGTCTGTCTCTTTGTCCGCTATGGACCCCTAAATCATTAATCCGATTCCAAACAAAATAGTTTTTTATCTTAAGGGTATATGCGTACTATGTTTGAGCTAAACCGGTCTATAAGTACAAATTTTCTAAAGATCTCGGCTCCTGCGACACCTGGCGGGTTAATTTTTTGCAAAAGTAATTCCTATCGTACGGGGTTATATACGTACTAAGTTACAGTAGATCATTTTTAGAAATCACCAGGGATAGAAAATAACAGTCAAACTTGGCCAGATATTTTTTAAATCCGAAATAAAAGTCCTTTCCGGATAATGAACAAACCGCTTATCCAAACTGAACAAATTTGGTATCAAATGAAAGAGGACTGAAATGGCTTTTAAACAGAAATAACGAATGAAGGTTACCACCCCCATTTTTATATTTGTTTTTTTATAATTTAGTACAACATAATTTTATATACCTTACCCAAGGTTTGTTCTATGGTAATAAAATAACATTTTTTGTTGAAATATGTTTCAAAAGGTGGCTTTCCTGGTTTAGACATTTCACTTTTAAGGCTATTTTCGTCCTCTTTCATTTGATACCAAATTTGTTCAATTTGGATAAGCAGTTTGTTTATTATCCGGAAAGGACTTTTATTTCGGATTTAAAAAATATCTGGCCAAGTTTGACTGTTGGAAAAAATAACTGTTATTTTCGGTCCCTGGAAATCACCCATCAAATAAAGAAGTTATAGAAAAAATCCGATTTAGCTGTTCTTACAGAGAAATACTTTCATAGTGAGTTCAAAATCGCTTGGTGCAAATTGAACTTTTTTTGTGATACGGTCTAATGTATTTACATACATATATGTACATCAGGGAGCCATCGAGATGCACGCCCGAAAGCTGCTTTGAGAACCACAGTATACAGTATACATATACTGTTACCTTGTTTATACCGACACATAAAGCGCTTTGACTCAGTTCGCAGTGATTCAAAACGAACGCATAAACCAAATTTCAATACACTTTTAAATTTCAAGGCGCATTGAAATTGGTTTATGCATCCGTTTTGAATCACTACGGACTGAGTCAAAGCGCGGTATAAACAAGGTATGTGTTGAGAACGATCGAGCCTGTTTAATCACCCTCGCTAAAAATTGAGCACAAGCGAACGCCACACTCGGCTGCTACGTGTTCGATCGATTTCCATATTAGGACCAGTGTTGTCACTTCCGAAACCAAATTAGTGGTAGTTTATATAAAAAATTGTGGTAGATCTCTAAAATAGTGTGGTAGAATATTTTTAAACTTTAAAAACATTTGTAAACATTTTATTATTCGTCAAATTGTTATTATTCAGAAACAATAACCAAAAGCATAAAAAATACTAATTATTGAAACAAAACATTACTGCATACGTACACAAGTCCATTATTTAAAAAAATATAACATAAAAAACATAAACTAAAAATGTTTATAAACGCAGTCTCCAAATATTTTACGACCGTTATTTCAAACACATACCATATAATAAGAAAAACGTTAGAATATGAATTATTATTTACATATTTATTTGGTAGAACTTCCCATCAACAAATTTAAATCTTAGATATTTCGAAGGTACGTAACCATTTTCAAAATCACACATTTCTTTAGTGAAAATTTGATTTTCAACTAATAACACCCTACAACTATTTCTCTTAGAATATTTAATTATACTCATTACCGAGAACAATCTTCCAGCACCAGCAGTGCTATGAGGAAGGCCTGCCAAATTCCACGGATATTCAGATAATTCAGTGAACATAAATTCATCAACAATGGCAGCACCTTCAGCTCTTCAACTAACACAATAGTCACAATGAATTGTAATGACTTTTAATTCATATTGAAGAGAAAATTGGCTGTTCAACTTTTATAAAACATTTTGGGAAATTGAGTTTATAATTTTATTTCAGTAAAACTCTGGTAGTTTTTTTAAATATGTGGTAGTTGTGGTAGAATTGAAAAATTACCAAAAATGTGGTAGATCTACCACAATTGTGGTAAAGTGACAACACTGATTAGGACACCCGAAAATTTGTGCAACTAATGCAACGGATACTTGAACAGGCTCGAGTTAGATCTACAGCAGCCATGCCCAAAATTTGTAAATGGAATTTCCCGCACCACTGCGATCAATCGCAAGACAACAACCAAATTTACGCTGAAGATAACCGTCGCCAATATGTACCATCAAAGCATACGCAAGTGTTGTTGCTTTGTGCTTGTGCATACGCAAAGAAAATAATGAGAAGCAAAGTAGACAATATTGTTTGTGTATCTATTTTGTATACCCTGCAAAACCCGAACTGGAGAATCAAATTTGTAGTTCAGTACTAGATATTTATCGCCAATAACGAACCAGTCCGATAGTAACTACATCCGCACCAGTAAAAAAACAGCGAAATGTGGTACTTTTACAAAACTATTTTATTTTACTATTTACAACTACATATCGCTAGCTAAGAGTGAAAAGTCGCTAAGACCACTTTTTCCATATCTATACTTGAGGTGACGAATTTAGAACTGGTTCGGAACTGTAGAAAAAAGAGTACAGAACGAACTAGATATCATCTGTCGAATTAGGAACTGGTTCGGAACTATCCAAAAAGGGATGCAGCGGGGCACCAGCCCATCTTCTGTTTACTTTAAATATATTTGTTTGGCGGTTTATCGTTCGAATACATTTTCGTTCTGTACTTCACAGATTCTTTTTCATAGTTAGGAAACATAAAACAAAGTGTTTTACTATCATTTTAACATGTTGCGTCTGACCGCATTCGGCCTGGAACCTTTTGAAATGTAATAAATAATGAGGCGTATTCTTGTTTTCGTACGAATCGAAAATTTGAAATTTTTGTGTAGAAAATGATAGGAAAATTTCACGATTTTCGATTCGTACGAAAACAAGAATACGCCCCAATAACAAGTAAATATTTCTTAAAATCACTCAAACAAATTTGATCTCAAATTGTAAACACATTCCCTTCAAAATTAATTCATATCGCTACCATGGGAAAACCAAAAAGACTTTGTTAGAAATAGTCATGTTAATTTTTTCGTAGTGTAGAAAAAGAGGTTCAAAGCGAACTAGATCTAAACTGTGGAATTTGGAGCTGGTCCGGAACTAAAGAAAAGGTAATGAAGCGGGTGGCAATTTCCATTTCCTATAACATCGCCGCGTTCCAAATGTACTAGAAGCGAACCAATTCAGAACTAGAGATTTTCAATACAGGGATAGCATCGCTTCTAGCAAACACTCTGCCGTCAATGCCGGTGAACGGCGACGATAGACTTATTTGTATTGTCGTCGCTGGCGGCAGCGGCAAAATACGATCCATTGTGGCCATATACTAAATATTCTCAGGTGTTTAAATCGAAATTGAAAAATACTCTATTAGATTTTGTTAAAAATTAATAATCTTGTTGCTTGTAAAAATTCGATTTAATTAAAAACTATTTTCAAACATTTCTTACTCTTGTTATTATATCCCTTATGTGTTCTAAAAGTTTTCTTTTTTACGTTTGGTCACCCTATCAGCTAGCATTTGTACAAGCTGTTGCCGTAGTTGTGTTTTACTGAGCGAAATTTTTGGGCGAAAATTGCTGACGTCGTCGCTCCACTGGGCAAAAATTCGCCGTTCGCCGGTTTTGTGTTTCAACGGTAAGCCAAAGAAGCAAATTTTGTGAACGCACACTCGAGTTTAAACTCGAGCACTCGACTATATTGATCTGCAAATATCAAATATGGATCAAAAGCAATCGAGTGTTGTACCCACACGTTCGTTCGTCTTGAGGTCAGTCGCTAACGAACAATACTTCTGCTCGTTTAAAGAGATTGATACATAACGGTTTTTGTTAGATGTTCGAGTTTACACGAAAATTGTGCACCCGTTGCAGCTCCCTGATATACATATACTATCGTTCTTAGGTTTTCGCTTCATGATGGTTGTCAGTTAATCGAATTTTAATTAACTGATGGCGCACTTTCTGTTATTAAGCATTTTTTCCGCTACTATGTATGTTTGTATTAGAGATATTTTTAAAATAAAAACTTGTTTATCTTTTCAATCTATTGCAGACCATGGGAACTACTCTAAGAGCTCGTGCACGAGTTCAAATCAATTTGGCTGTGAGTCAGGTTTTCGACATAAAACAAGTTGCTAATTTTCCGGATATCGTCTTCCCTATTTTGTGGTTTGAGGAAGGCATTGACGAGCTTCCGGATGAAATAACCGATTTGATGAGCTTCGCTGAAACCATGCCACCGAAAATACGTTTGGGTGTGATAATAGCCCTATTTGTTTTAGGCGCCTCGCTTCTATTACTTGCTTCATTCTGTTTAATAAGAAGTTCTCATCGACAGAGTACGCTGCACTTAGAAGGTTCTAACTACTTAGCAACAGCTCAGTTCGATTTGACAAAAAAAAAGGCCAAGGAGCCTAAACATTGAAAATACTCGAATATGCATAAACATGTTTTTACAATATACAGTAGAATCTTAGATAAGGAGGCGGGATATGTACTCTACCTGAATTATTTAAATTAAGAATATAAATATGCATGTATGTGTATAATGTGCATGGTAGTGCACATTTAGAAATTTGCAAACCCTTCTATGCTGTAAATTTGTTTCTATCTACTACATATCGTACCTTTGCTGCAAGAGTGCCATAATCCTTAAAATCCAAAATTCGAGAAAACGGCCTTAGAGTTTATAGTCTGCATACGGAGCGTAAAATGGTAAAAAATGAAGAAAATTTTTCTTCTAATGGGCGTTTGTTAATCATTATACGTATGTAGCTATGACATTTTTACACAACATAGAGGAAGAGGTGGTTTTGCATACTCAACTAAAAAAATTTTTTTTTTGTTATGACACTCTTGCAGCAAGGGTACGAAATGTACATACATATATATACTTATTTAGAACTAAGCTATAGAATAACATGCCGTTCATTTAGTAAACGACTGTGACAACTCAAAAACAGGGTTATTCAGGAGACGTGTTAAAAGTTTTCAATTTGGACCCAAAATGCAGAAAAAAGATGCACATTATCTTCTTACGCGGAAACTACAAAAGCAAAACCTCCATATAAAATGACGTACAAGAAATGGCTTGTGTAAAATGTTCTTGAGGCAGTACGCAGTTCTTAAGAAATTTTCTACGGTTTTCTAAATTTTTTGTGAAAAAAGAGCACAAGGCAACCCATGCTTGCAATAGACATATATGCCCGTTCCATTATTTCTTGAGGAAGGAGTAAGGCAACAGGCTAGTGAGGTATCAGATGTCACACGGACACACGCACACGAAATAATGGCAATTTTTTCTTGACCGTTTTATTAAGAGCTGCATACTAGCCTTATGAAATAAAAAGAACCAGTCTTCATCATTTGTCCGAAAATTAAGTTTTTTGAGTTGTGACAGTATTTTAGTAAACAAGCGATTTTCCGAAGTGTGGGATTTATTGCCACCTTAAGCTTCGTTTCTTTGTAACCGAGCGACAAATTTCCCTTTATCTACATAAGCAACCCTGTGGGCATTTTCTATGAAATATGTGAGTAGTTTAACGCGATTTATACACAACAACCAACCGAAATTTGTAATTTTTCAAAGTATTTGTGTAATATATATGTATGTATATTTGTTTAAAGTATATCAAGTATATAAGCAAACAAAAATTTCCTTAAGTACTTTTTCATCAACAATTCACAATAGAGCAGTTTTTTCACTGGAGCTCGGATAAATAGCCGAGCTTGTGTTGTTGCTTTGCATTAGAGCTGCAAAACTATCGATAGTGACGCCATTCGATAGTTTAAAAAATACTATCGATATTTTCGATAGAATCGTATACTATCGTTTTGTGTATGTAGGGGAACTTCAACTCCGAACAAAATGTGTATAATATATATGCATACATGCACATATGTACATATGTAAATATAAATACTGCACATATATAAGTATAAATGTTGCATCTTAAGCGTGAAATTCTAAATGTTTCCCTCACTTCGATTTACATGTGTCACTTATTTACGTAAAGATCACAAAATTTCAATGCACCGGCACCATCGAAACCTTCGACTATCGCCCGAAAACAATCGATGTTTTTCCAAAAAAAAAAACTATCGATACTACCGATAGTTTTGCAGCTCTACTTTGCATGTATTTCGTTATCTTATCGAGTGTTCTTTTGTAGTTCGGTTGGAAAAGAATGCACCTTTCGGGCATTTTGTGATTATGACGACGATGATATTCTTTAGAAAATTTAAATTTCAAGCACTTTTAAATAATTATTTTATTTGAAAAGCTACATAACTTGTGACGGTAAAAAACTAAAATAGTCAAGACTGAAATATTAAGGCGCAGTAAAGGATGGTCTCTTACTTCTATCCCATCGTTTATTTTTGTACGCTTGTACATATATTGTCCTATCAAGCGTTATTGTGAAATAAGCAATATACATAAGCACTAAAGAATTACACACATTTGTGTGTGCATAAGTATGAGTAAACGTTTTTCTGTTTGTCAATTTGTAAATACCTTTAGTCGAAGTTCAGTATATACTTATCGCACACTTAGATCTAAAGTAAGCTAAATCAAACAAAATTTTGATCGATTTGGTTGCATAAATCAGTTCGCAGGACTTACCTCCAGTAATACAAATATGTATTTTTGAAGTGAAACTTCTTAGGCGGCGGTATCGCAAAAATGGAGAGTGACATTTTTAAAACTGAAAATGTCACATGAGTAAGAACGTGTATTAAGCTAGCCAATACGCCTCTCGAAATAGAGTCTACGTGCGTACATACATATGTCAGCGCATAGAATTCAAGTGAAGGGTTGAAGCGAGATTTTTGTTGGTTTCTTCACTCTTCTCGTCGCTTTGCCGACCGCAGCATTATGGAACCATACGTACATATGTATGTACGTGTGTTTGTACGTGTGTTAAGCTAGCCAATACGCGTTTGCGTGATTAGGTCTCTCTCGACGTTGAGTCTACGTGCGTAGATATGTCAGCGGTTGCCACTTTGGTCCGATTGGACCAAAAATGGTCCTTTTTTTAACGTTTGGTCCGCTGGCCCCTTTTTTTAAATTTGGTCCCTTTTATGGGAATGTTTACGATTACAATTACAAAAAATTTTTGGGTGTTTCATCACCCAAGTAAAAATGTATTTACTAAAATCAACATTTGGTTCTTTGACAATACTGTTGATAATAGATTTATTCGCGTATTGATATTTTTTGATAACTATCTAAAACTATTAGGTTTCGCTGTTCGCATACACAAAAATCCAGCAAAGTAAGGGAAATTGAGAGCAAAGTGATATTTCATTTTGTTGAGAAGCTGCTAGTTTCTGCTGGAAAAAATTTTATCAGCAGCGATTTGCCAGCAGGGAAACAGCTGATGATAAAACAGCTGGTTATAATTTACGCAAACCATAAAATAGAATTTTAGTGTTTGAACCAAAATTAAAATATGGAAGAGGTATGCTTGTACATTTTTACTAAAGAGTGTAATGAATGGTAACATTTCATAACTCGTTCCCAGCCAAAGAATTTGTATTCGTAAAAGAAATGGAGATGGACTTCCAATTAAGCTGACGCCTTTTAACATAACTAAGTTTTTGCTAGTTTAGCGTTGGGGTACTTTTGCCAACAATATTCTCCTTGAGTGAGAGCACATAAAAAACATTAGAATTTTGCTGTTGAGAGTTTTCTGCTGGAAGAATACGCGAATACACCTAATAATCGATTGTCACCAACCCACAGAAGTAAATCAGATGACAATACTTCTCTTGTCAGTCGTTTTTGTTATCGTTTACGTTTATGAACATGTTTTGTTAAATAAAATATTGCAAGCATTGCTTGTATGCAAATGAAATGCGAAGCAATTTGGTCACATTTTTTTAATTTTGGTCCTTTTCTTGATAAAGTTTGGTGCGGTACAATATGGTATGATATACGTTGCTTTATACCATTATTGTACTTAGGAGCACTCAAAAAATGGAATTACAGTACTCTGCGGAACAAGAATATACAGCAACAGGCCTATTTTGCGCTGGTAATAAAAATTTTGTTACCGGTAAATAAAGTTCCTGCCAATTTTTAAACCCTGTTCGCATTCTGTGTAACCGGTAAATTTTGTTACCATCTCATACTCTGGTAATAAAATATTGCCCCGTGAAATATGCAATGCCAGAATTTCCACAATTCTTTATAGCTGAATTGCTGAATATATAAACTGCATTACCAACGTCCTAGAATCGCGGTGACAAAAACTGTAACATTTTTTGGTAATACAATTTTCCGGTTACAAAATCTTCGGTAACGTGCAGAATATACCTGTTACCGAACATTTTGTAAACGGGCAATTTGGTTACCGAAAGTTAGCACCATTTCTTGCAACCGCGATTCTAGGTATCTTGGTAACAATTTAATCCATTCAGTATTTCAGCTATGAAGCTTTGTGGAAATTCTGGTGTAGCATACTTCGCGGCGCAATATTTTATTACCTACTTATGAGATGGTAACAAAATTTACCGAGCTTAGAATACGAAATAGGAAAAAAATTTACTAAAAGCAAAGTTTTGATACTAGGATAAATTTTATTACCAATGTAGAATAGACCGGCAAATGGGAGAATTAGTAGCGTGCTATGGGCAGACATGCCATACGGGATTACACCGCGCGGTACCGTACCGCGCTTGTTTGTGACGGCCATTTCTCGGGTGAATAGTTGTGTTTTTGTACACACTATCCAGTAAAAACTAGTAGCAGGTTTTACCAGGGACCAAAAATAACAAGTATTGATGAAAACTGTCATTGAAAAATTTACTATGACGTAAATGTTGTACAACTTAGTGCAATATACAAATACATTTCTTTTTGCACCGAGAATCAATGACAATACATTTTATGTATTTTATATTTTAAGATTCTCTCTGCTTCCCACAATAAATCTCACTTATTCTTAATTTTTCCGAATTTTTAAGAAGTTTCACTTCTATCACGTGTACGGTACTACACGCGTGTTTTTTTATTCATGATTATATTCCCTAACTAGAAAACTATTGCCTTACCTGTTTTTGTATTAATTGAGTTGAATCTGTGCGATCGACAAGCAATTATATTTCCGGATCTGATTTTTGAGTTAGCTTCCTTTAGATCTAGGCGTGCCATATGTGCATGTGTATTATATATGTATATGTGTACAGTCCAAAATGTTGACCTTGGCTTATGTTTTTTTTTTAAGATTTTGTTAATTTCATTCGAAATTCGTAATTTCCAAAACTTCAAAAATGAGAAAACTGGCATCATTTTTTATATTTTTTATCTTAAATAAGAGAAGAGTCTTATACAATTTGACATTTGACGCAGATGATAACTTAAACAAAAATATGAGCTCCCAAACTACAAACAGAGGTAGAAAAAAACTTTAAATGCGAAATCCGCATTGCCCTTAAAATAAAACGAATTTCGTATGAAATTAAAAAACGCAAACTTAAGGAGAAGGTAGTTTTACAGGTGTAATTTTTTTATCTGGAGGTCAATCTTGTATACACATATACATATATACGGGTGTCCCAGAAGTCGACGTCAAGCCGGAAACGGGTGACAGGCCAGGACAAAGTGGTGTCACTTTCTGCCTCGCTCACAGTTCGTAAAATGACTCTCTCCGTCTCACTTAAACCAGAATTACCTTAAATGTTACGGATTCAAGGAAAGTCTTGGGTACACTACAATCGTTTTAAGTAAGAAAAATTTTTCCAAACTGAGTTTCTTTACAAAAATCTAAATTGTCTATAATATAAGAAACAATCTAGCAAATGTCATACCTTTTTGGAATCCTTATTAAATGCGCCAACTTTCAAAGTTACTTGCCAAACTAGTGTAGTACATTTTTGTTTTCAGTACAGTCAGTTAAAATTGGGCGAAGCATTAAATTTCAAATTTTTTCTGGGAAAAAGTGTCATTTTCTTCCAAGCTAGAGCAATTGGCTATAAATTTTAGACCAAAATTTACAGAAGCATTACTCAGAATTATATAATAAGGATAAAATTGAGAAAAAGTTGAAATTTGTAGTAACGGGAATTAAAAAACCATCACAGGGTATAGATTTTTTTGTTTTTGTTTTGAACGCCTATAATTTTAAAAATAAAAAATGTAGGTTTTTTTTATTTGTCTGATAACTATTATAATCTGGCCTGCCACCCGTTTCCGGCTCGACGTCGAGTTCTGGGCCACCCTGTATATATATGTATCTAAGGATTTACATATTCGGATGAATTTTAATATGTTACTGAAAATTTTTTTTGGTTTCCATGTATTTTCTAAATGTCCTTGTGCGCGGGAGGTTTTTTAGGTCTGCACAAAATTAGGGTGTTTCCCACAGGCTTTAACAAATTAAAAAAGGGCCAAAAAGTCGTACCCTTAATACATATGTATGCATATACGTGAAAAGCCATTAGTAAAATGTATACGATTTCCTGTAAATAAAAAAATGGCTTTTGGCCACAAACTAAGGTAAAATTTTCTATAATGCCTTGTAAATATTTATACTTCATCATACAAAAGCAACAACGTCTAATTATAATAA
Source organism: Rhagoletis cerasi (assembly GCA_029783565.1). NCBI lineage: Eukaryota > Metazoa > Arthropoda > Insecta > Diptera > Tephritidae > Rhagoletis > Rhagoletis cerasi. The sequence goes on along the minus strand of JAPVRG010220107.1, from coordinate 5,043 downwards.
ATATTTTTTTGCATACATTTTATTTTTTAGCAATAATTTTACTTTGTGTTAATACTATGAAAAGGCAAATATGCAGAAATATGCGCCAACCGATTACATTTATTAATCTGTTAGCACATTTTTGTACCTGTAATTACTTTCGAAAATATTCCTATTTTTGTCACGCGATGTTTCTTTTTTCCATACAAAAAATTTACTTCACCGTCAAGATAGTAAGCAACATGTTACCTTGGTTAGAGCCATCGCGACTTGTCGCTAAGCCGCACGTACATAAGTAAATTCATTGTGTCAAAAAATAAAGTAGATATATGCAAAAACATTTATTTATAATCAGGGGCCATAATCATTAGGAGTTATATAAAAAAAAAATTTTAAATTTGCTATCAATAACACTGTACAGCACTCGGCTAGGTATTGGACCAAACCAACTTTTTATAAGAGATTGAGTCATAAGTAAAAAAGCAATTTCTCCGTTTTTCGAAGTTAGCCTCCGAAATCGAGAAGAAAGGGCGTGCAATCGCCTTTTCAACGATATTAATTGTTTTTATATCGGTTCGAAAGATTTTGAAATATCAGGTTCTTAATTTTTCGAAGATCTGACCTTTAATCCCTTATAACACCTGTAATAGAAGTTTACACAAAAAAAGTTATAAACCATTTAAATAAGAGGAAAAGGCGGACCAAACCCATATTTTTACTTTTTTAGTTATTTACCTACAATAATTAAGAATATTTTTTTTACCAACGGCCAATTTCGAACTTCGAAGGGTTATATCTCGATTTCGGAGGCTAACTTCGAAAAACGGAGAAATTACTTTTTTAGTTATGACTCAATCACCTAAAAAAAGTTGGTTTTGTCGGATAGTGTTATTTTTGAAGAAAAAAATAAGACTCATAAAATAATAATTATTTCAGAGCGAAAAATAACACTCGTAAAATGGGTTTTATTTTTGAATTGATAAAAATCAAAATGTAATTAATAATTATGATTTTTATAGACATCGCTAAAAAAATTTTAAATCGTAACAGATTCATACAGGACATAAAAAACATGCACATATACATACTCGAAACTGTTCGACGATGTTTTGAAGCTTTTGATTTTTTTTTATTGAAAATTTGAAAATAATCATTATTTTCGGTCCGTGTTTATAATAACTAGACGTTGTTATTTTTGTGTGATGTAGTATAAATATTTTCCACAAGAGTGCCAAATTTCATACCGATATCTACTGTAGTTTAGAAGGAATAATTTTTTCAAATTTGTCATCCTTGGAAATATAACTGTCAATAAATTGGACAAATATAAGACTTTTTTCAAACTATTTGCATTCCAATTAGGGAATCCAATCCCCAAATGCGGGATCGCGCGGGATAAGGGATTAAACATGCGGGATCCGCGGGATTTGCGGGACTACAGAAAAAAATTTAAAAGAAGAATACGATCTGTGAACGTGCTCGCCAAAATGTTCGTCGTACATGGCTATATTAAATATATGTACATCATTTTATACATCATATGTTCACAACAAATATAAATAATAGTTTAAAAAACTAAAAAAACACGCTTTGATGGCAGTTAGAACTAAAAAGTAGAAAATAACGTTTAATATACATACATATGTAAGTGTAATATAATTACCAGAAAAAATCGAAATAATTTTCAAAAAGCGTGGGCTGCTTTATACTAGGGAAAAGTATTCAAGATTTTTCAATAATTGGTACCGCTCACAATACGCTTCTTTTAAGTGATATAAATTTTTGTGTTAATCACTTTCATTTATTTAAACTATTCTCGATAATTTTTTTAAACTATTATATATTACCAATTAACTTCGAGCACTCCACGCTTTTTGAAAATGATATAGATTTTTTTCGGGCATCTATTTTACACTTATATTAAACAAATAAGGTCGAATTTAAAAGATGAAACTTTAAAAACTTTATCATTCCTTCGGAAAGAGTCAATCTAATACGTAGATTTTCTAAAGCAAATCGTCTTTTTTACATATCAGTTTTGAATATATGTAACTGTTTAGAGCAAATAATATGATTTTTTTCAGTCCCGCAAATCCGTGGGATTGATGACCTCGATCCCGCAGGCTTGCCGATTGCGATTCTTATGCGAGATTGCATACCCCAATTCCAATATAAGGATGATAAATACTTTACAATGGTATATTGTGGGCTTGTTCCAATTGATAGAACAGTTATATGGCGAAAAAACTTTTTTGATGAGAAAATTTTACAAGGCTGTTGCGCCGGCTTGAAAGTTTTTTATCCCCTCATAGTTGTCAAAAAGTTGCTATCCAGAGGACTTTTCTATCAACTGGCACTGGCCTTTTTTTTCAAAAATCCATGACTTGACGAAACTTGCATGGTACACTTCACGTAGCCGCACTCTACTGTGAATTTTCGTTTAACGTGTCACAAAATTATCTCATTGATAGATAGCTGTCGGATTTCGGCGTTCGATATAGCGAATGCAGCTTGTTGTGGTATATCACAGTTGTTGTGTAGTGTATTATCAGCCGGGCTCCCATTTTCAGTTACTTGTGCGTTTTGCGTTTTTGTAAAAATCGTACGTTTTTATTTTTGGGTGCTCCTGAATTCGCATCTTTTTTTTATCGATAAGTTCCATTCTTCACTTTGTTTCTGGTATTACCTACCGATTATTTGGCAAAGTTAATCGATTTATCGACTGAATAAAATCGCAAACAGTTGTTCTTTCGCCAATTCTTCTGCAGAAAAATTTGAGGTATGGTCCGTAAATATTTAATTAAAAAATAAATTAAACCTAATTTTTATTTTGAAGTACGTGAAATGTACCTTAAGAACTTTTTTTAATAAATAAAAATATTGCCCAAGCTTTTATAAATTCGACGTCATTTACTTTTCATTCCACTAAGTCTAAAAATTCCGATTTGAAACCGCGACAATTTTGCGATATACGATTGTGAGGGCGCGCAATTATGCGGTTTGAAAAGTAAAACGCAAAATTTTTTCGATTTAGAAAATTTTTAGCCGCATGTTCCTTTGCGATTGATCCCGGAGTCCTCTCGAATCAGTTGCATTCTTTGCAGGGTAGCCTCAAAATCCATCTTGTAGGCAAAGTTCATCGTTCATATGCATTGTTACCGGTAATAACCCTGCTGCGACTAATCCGGAATGTTTCCGGGAACAATCGAAAATAAACATGCGACTTATACAAATTTTGGGCAGCTGCCTATCGAGCAGGAGATCTCAGGTTAGCGAAGCGAATACTCTCTCCACATGCTAACGCCGCATATGAAATTTCGTTGATTAAGTGCGTTGATATCATTAAATCGTTAATTGTACCCGTTAGAGATGAGTCGGGGGACTAATTCACCTCCAAATATTCCTTTAAGGAATAAGTCGAGACTAATTGATCTTGATCTCCAATAATACCCGTAGGAGACTAGTTATGACCAATTGATGACTAATAGTACCCCATTCAAACTAATCCCGGAATACTCTCTTTAGACATAAGGCGCACAACTTTTTGCAGGGAACCAATGTAAATACGGCTTTCCCACGGCACCCCAATTACGTAGTTTGCTCTCTTATTCGTAATTCGGGCTCCAATTACCATGCGAATTACGAACAAATTGTTGCCGTCTCTAATTTTAAATCATAAATTTATTGAACACAGTTGTCAGAGCAAGAGAGAAAAGAAAAAATCAATACAAAGAAAGAAAGGCAATGAAGGAAAAAATAGCCAAACAACAATGAACTGTCAAATCGAATTAAGAATGTGCCCGTGTTAATGGATAATTCACGAGATTAATTAGGAGAGCGAACAAAGTAATTCACGGTGCCGTGGGAAAACCTTATACATAAGTATGTGCAAACGTACTTATATGAACGTTTAATATACTTAAAAATTTGCATACATATTATTATGAACTTAACTTTCAGCGGAGATATTCGCATAGGAAAATATCGAATTGCAAATTTTAATTTCAATTTAAAACACTCGCAACTAGAACTTCATAGAAATGAATTTATGTCCATAGTTCCATAGGTATGCATATATGTATGTACATATATAAGGGAAATTTTATATTAATTGGCCCATTGTATGATTTGAAATAAGGAATTTGGGATATCTTATGTATAAATGTATATATATGTGTATAAGCTTAGCTTTTTAATTTTTAGCATACTTTATTACAAGACACAGGTACATACGTATGCAAATTAGTGCCCATCGTAAAATGTTAAGTTTCTTTTCAGATGTACATATGTATGTATGTACATACATATGCATATCTCTGTACCCGTGCCTCAAACTTTGTTTAGTAGAGCAACTTGCTCTGCAAATTTCTAGTGAATTTTTTGTTTGGGATTATGTTTTATGTACGTATGTATGAATACTTTTTAATAGAATAAATATATTTTAATTTATTCAAGATGTTGTTGGTTTCACTCCTAGAGAAATTAAAATTTTTTAATACATACCATGTAAATAAATAAAAATGGTTCAATAAAGCACGTCTCCTGTTTTTCTTCTGTGCCATTTGACCTGGTGTTTCCATTGAAGAGAGGTTGGAGCATTTAATTTGGCGCACTATGTCTAAGTCATTGTAAAGGTCTTTCAGCTCATCGTTCCATCGATTGCGGTATTTATTGTCGATAACGCGCAAATCGTTTGCAGAATCTTTCTCCCGAACACTCCAAGGGCCGCCTCATCGGATGTTGTCATTGCCATTGATTCTACCCCATATGCCTGCACTGACATAATGAGTGGCTTATAGTGTGGTTTTTGTACGACGAGAAAGAACCTTACTTCCCAGTTGCTTACTCGATCTATAGTTACACTTGTTGGCGAGAGTAACAGGTTACTTTTTGTTTTTGATTTTCGGGCCAGTCCAAGTGCGGCGCCACGATTCAGAAAATAAAGGTGACGCCAATCGCGGACCGCTAACCCTCTCTTCGTCGACTTGACAGCATCCACCTATTCGTTGTCGTCACAAAATACTTTTTCGCACTAGGGATGGAAATTAAATTTTCAAATTGTAC
>JAPVRG010220102.1:2467-17140 GCA_029783565.1 Rhagoletis cerasi | reverse complement strand
TCTGGAATTCGGACGGATAATTCCAGTCCTAGTTCCTTTGAGAAAACTCCGTAGCCGACTCTATTGTCCAGCTTGGATCCATCCGTGTAAAAATTCAAGTCCCCCCTTCTCCATGGTCTGGCTGTTTGCCAATCTCTTCTTGACGGGATGCTCGTCTTAAAGAGCCTATCGAAGGTTGGTTTAAAAGCGGAGTAGTCAACTTCTTGGTCGTATATGCAATAAAGTATGTATCACTATGAAACCAAAACTAAAAATAAAGTTGGCCTGCAAGCTCATAAAAATTGTTGCGAAAATTGAGCAATCGCAAAGGTGGCAAAGGTGTTGCCACATCGGCATATGGCATTGAACCATGAAAAAGTGCTATTTTTGTTGTTACTTTTGTGGTTGCTGCTACCATTGCGAGTTTTTATGTATTTATGTCTAACACAATTTAACTGTTTAAAATTTAAACGATCTCAACGATTCGCATTTGGCTGACGAGTTGGCTGCAGGTACCGCACTCCCTACAAATCACTCACTCCCTACAAGGGCGACACTAATTATAACTAAAAAATAGCGGAAAAAGAGTAGTTTTTTAAAGAAAATTTGTTGTTAATTTGTTATTGTCTACGATAGTCTACTTAACACGCAGTTACACAAACGTTTCGCTGTTTTATGATTTTTTTTTTTTAATTTTTTTCGCCGCTCGCGTCCTAAATACACGGGTTCCAAAAGGCCTAATCTTTGCAAATGCTAACTGCGCGTATTTATGTGTTTTTGTTTTCTACAACTTTTTGTTTTTGTTTCATAATTTCATCCATTTATTTCGCATTCATTTTGCAAAACACTGGCCATTTGTGTTACGTCCATCCCGTTGGGCCGGCAAATGCGCGCCGCTTTAAAAACCAACCAACCAAGCAAGTAACCAAATTGTTTCTACTCCAACAACTCCACAACGAATTGCCAAATATCGCCCACATTACTCTACCTTTTGAACGCTTTAGCTTCAGCTTTGTTTAGTATTTCAACCCGCTGGCGGTGTTGATCGCATCTGCTATTCGCAATTTTTTGTCTAGGGGCTCACCGGCCGGTTGTTGCGTCCGCTTAAATTTTTTTTTTTGCAAACAGTACAGGTTTTAGTTGTTGTTTTTGTAGCTGTGCAACCGGCGTGAAAATCTCCAATTATTTGAATGTTGCACGCAGTTGGTGGCTTGGTTGGGTCTTTATTTCGATGGGATTTTTCGCTTATTTAATTTTGGTCGTATTCGAATATGTAAATTTTTTTTTTCATATTTTTTTAAGAGCAACCTTTGCAAATTAGGGTGAATTTTTTTCGCTACGTACCTTGTTGACGCTTTGTATTACAAACAAACGAGCTTATTGCGCGTTTTTCTACCCCAATCTTCATTTGTATAGTTTATTAAAGAGCTTCCGATTATCTCCGGAATATCAGTGACAGTTCATCAAGTTTTGTAGTAAAGTTGATTTTGTCCAACTCTGTTTTCAATTTTCATTTTGTAGACGGGCCATTCCATTGTAACTGCTGGGACATTTGACTCCAGAATGTGATCATCTCTTAATTATAACTATGTCGTCGGAACTTAAACAATAGTGAAATATATTTTTTAACATAGCTAAATAACTAGTGTTCTTTCTAATTATTTTTTAAATGAATGTGACTGGTGCGACACTGAACAATACCTCTGTTTTACCTTTGCGCGCTCAAAGACCAATTTTAGCCAAACTACTTAATTTTTAACGCAGATTTTTTTATGTTGTAAAATATATACTATACGCTTTCGTCTTCATTAAAAACTAGGCCGATATAACCTTCATAGACGTATTAGGGAATATTGAAAGTTGTGACTGCTGGGACAGGCCTTTGTGACTGGTGGGACAAGTACAAAATAAGGTAAAACTGAAATCAGATTTTTTATTGTTTTGAGCTTTATTATGTAGTTATTTATAAATTGTAACATGCAGCGTTAAATAGAAACCAGTAACTGCAAACAAAAATAATGTAAATAAAAGAAACAAACAATTTAATAACAAAATCTCAATAAACTCTATTTATTAAAATCAAAATTAAGGAATTGTCTTTTCCGCCACTAAAATAAGAGAAAATGATCATTATTAATTAAAAACTTCTTTAAAACTATTAATATTTTTCAAAAAAAGTAAACATTTTCTGTTTTGAAAACTTCCAGTGCCTGAATCAGTTTTTGCGTTTGTTCTCCATTTATCCTTGTTTAACTTCTCTTGAGATTTCCTCTTTCTCTCTGTGGCATTCAATCACCAAAAAAAAAAAATCACCGAAATTTAGTACAAGTTAGGCAAAGCATATTAAAGTTAAGTCACATGTGACTGCTGGGACATATTTCAAAACAGTATCGAAACCACAATATGACCATTTTAACTATTAAAAGATGTTAAAATAGTACACCACGTGTTTATTGTTACTTCTAGAAATAACTGAATTCATTAAGTCATATTTGAGGTTAGGAAAACAAACTGTATGTCTTTTTTCGTGACTGGTGGGACATGCGACATGCATCTGTTAAGAAAAGAAAAACCTACATACCTTTACACTTTATTTTCTTGTAATAATTTAGTATTTCCTCCGCTTTATGTAAAATGCATGCGCCCGCTTTCTACAACTGACAAAATAGCCGACAAAAGTGATGCTAACCTAATCAAAATTTATCCCAAAGGTAACTATGTATGTAGAAAAACTTTCCATAGACAAAAATTACAATTTTTTTTTAATTTTTTTATATTTTTCAACAGATTAATGACATATAGTCATTTAGCTATATCTTACAACAGAAATAGAGATAATTAACGGAATTTTAAAATTTATGTCGTTTTACTTTTTTACATGGAATGCCCCAGACATGTTTAATAGTGCGACTATTTGACAATGCTTAGATTCCTCAATCCTCTAGATTTCTGCTCTAGGACAAGCAAAGTAAAAATCATCGGATGATAACGCGTCGCGATACATTTGAATTTAGAGATACTCAGACTAACGAAACGATAGCCTTGAATCGCGGGTAGGCAGAGAGGAAATGCCTTACTGAGCTGAACGTCATGGAGATGCAATCCTTTGTAAGCTGATCATGGGGGACAAATCATTTGACCAACACGAGCTTACTACAACATACCAAAATTAAACTAACTACATTGAAAACGAACGATTTACATTGTTCATCCTCCGACAAATTTATCGGACCACCCGCAGAGTTAAGAAAATTTGAACTTGATTGAATAATCCTAAATGTCTTAAATCCCTTTTCAAAATATAAAATAAAATAAAACAAAAACAAAACAAATGTCTGGCAATGGTACACACTTTTTTAAACGTAAAGGGTTTTTCAAAAGGGATGATATGATTGCGCCATGACGTTTCAGCCATATTTAATGTGCTATTATCTGTAACTTGTTTTCCAATTCAGTAATGTTTACTATTTCATTATGGAAAGATATACGCCTCAACAACGTATCGATACATCGACCATTTATGCATACCTTCCCTTGAATAAAAAGCAATTCATCCTTCCATACTGCAGACAGAGGGCATGGGCATGGAAGTGAATATTTTGAGCTCTACTCTTTGCGAGCATACTTTCAAATAGATCAAAAATAATAGATTTAGTGCGACCAAAATGAATTGCTTACAACATAAACTCACTTTTAAAAAGAGGGCATCCCATTCGGGAAAAAGATGTGACCTCCTGCGGATACCTATGAGCATTCTAAGCTTATACATGTGTATATTTCCGCCTTAAACTTCTCAGGAAGTTTTGCATTCACACCGATTTCTTTAAGCTAGAAACAAAAATGGCATTACGAAGACAGCCAATCTCTGTCGTATGGGGGTTTTCAATCAGTCAGTCTCGAAACTGGAGACTTGGAAGTTTGCATTGTGCCTAGTTCAATTCGAAACCTTCGGCGGTATACATTGTGGTTCACTTGACCCCTAATAATAATAAATAGTATCGAAACTGTATCGAACGAAACTCATTAGATATGTATATGTAACTGTTCACTTTCTAAGACGATTTAAAATTTGAGGCTATTGCAATGAATATGGTGTCATGACGTCCTTGTGGGGGATGGGTTTCGGCGTTGAAGTCGGTGGCCATTCGAAGAGCTTTATGTCATTACATCCTTGCGGCAATCATCAAATATAGATAGCATTTAGAAGACAATGAAAGATGCATCCAATTATACTGACAGGCTCAATATTAACTCCGTTCCGGCAATACGAGTGAGTCGATTATTCGAGCGCCAATCCTTATTTTTTTTTTTACTGGGTTTTGACGCTGAAGGGTGGACAACGAAAGCAAGGGCGCCCACGAACACAATGGAAGGACCGAGTGCAAAAGTACCTGTCTGCACTTGGGATGTACAACTGGTGCAAATCCGCAAAGGAGGCAGCTTTTTGATCTCGGTCCAAACCTGACCACAGAACGTCACGGAAAATAAGAGGAATGTCTTCTCTGATTAATATTCCATTCCAATTCATTCGCACCTTCTAAAAAATTGTTGGTTGTCAAGTAGCTCCAGATAGAAAATCCTTACAATTACAAACTTCCTGAACTTAAAGATCGTTGAAAAAATTTCTGCCATCTGACAATTTTGAAGCCGCTCGAGAAAGATAATTAATTATATGTGATTTATGGATAGTTTGTTTGCCCTTCCACTACTTTTTAGCAAGAAAAAGACGCAGCAAATTTTTGTTTGAAAATATTTGTTCGTAGATTTTACCCATTTATTGCGAATTTCAGGGTAGTTTTGCTGCTATAGTAAACTAGAGCGGGATGCTTCCAATACAAACGAAAAAAAAATTTTAACTATGCTGGCTTCATAATAATTTTCCGGCAGACAGAAGTGTTCTTTTTTTCATATCTTTTTTGACCTCTATTTAAATTATGACGCATCCGTGATAAGGTATTTATTTCTAAGGGTTATAACAGCAAATTTTCCGTAACCCAGCCTGGTATTGTAGTATGCTTTCATGTATACATATTCCCCCGCTCTTCTTAGTATCAGCACAGACTAAAAAAATTTTTTTAGGACAAATTAACTTTTCCCGAGTTCCTAAGGAGGAGTTTCTTTGACAAACAGTTCCCTGCGCCGAGAGTGCGAGATATTTATTTTAAAAGAAAAGTATCAATCAATGCCCACAAGTAAAGTAACACTTAATTGAACAATATTCCACTTTCAAGACATTGCTGAGTGCGATTGCACAAGCAGTCTGGTTCTCATTTCACTTTCAGTGCAGGACATCGTGCAAATGAGCAACAGAAAGCTGTATGTAATTAGCTGGTAATTACCACTTAGCTAGCAACTATTTTTCAAAAGAATAGTAGAAGTAAATAAATTGCGCACGAGCTTATTACTACTACATAGAATCCGTACGTAATTTTGACAGGCCAACATCGCAAATCAACAGCAATCAGCCAGCAACTGGACACACGTTGCCTCATTTACGTACACACAAACGCAACACTGTATGTGATGACTGCTTGATTGCTGTCTGATTTATGCCTGCACTTATGCGTTTCAGAACGCTAGCGCTGGCGATTTACAAGCTTTCAAGCAATACGAGTGCGACATGCAGCCGCCGCTGCAGTTAATAGAATAATAACAAGTTGAGTGGCATTTAAAATTTAAATGCGATGAGTGAGTGAGTAAAATAATGAATAATTATTACAAAAAAAAAAAGCAAAAACGAATAAATCGGGGCAACAATAGAGAGCAGCAGCTAATCATTTGGGGGCGAGGGTGTGTGGCGTTGGGCGGTTTTAAGCCGAAGGTTGGTGCGAAATAGCCACCATTCAAAATGTGAAAATGTCAGCAGCTCCTGTTGACACCACAACCCAACCGCGATAAATGCATGGCTTGATGGGCAACACCTTTAAAGCTGTGACGTGTCATTGGGCTGCTGTTGCTGTTACTGCTGCTGCTGCTGCAATGATTGACAACACAATTAAGGATGCAATTGCAAGCTGCTGCTGCTGACTGCTGTTACTAGGTTACACGCTTTTTTATTTTTGTTTTTATAAACACTCTGCTGGCAATCGCCAACCAATAATAGTGACTCCATTTATTTTATTTCCATTTATTTATTTATTTTTTCTCATTTTCATTTACTTGTCTATACAAAGGTAGTAATGATTGCTTATATGAAGAGGTTCTTGACATCTATAAATCAATTTAGCATCACTTCAAAATATTCCACAGCTGATGGCACATTCGTTTAATGCTATCGCAATTGTTGTTGTTCATTTTTTTGCTGCTGCCGCTGCAAGGTGGGCCATTGATTAATTGCTGTCATTTTTCCGTCTTGCGTTCTGGCTACAGTGTTGCCAGTAGCAGTTAATTTAGTATATATGTATGTATATATATGCGCGCGTATTTATATTTGTATGCGTAGAAGTGTTTTGTTGGCGTAACAAAGCTAAAAACACTTTAATGACTCTTAAAAATTTATTGCATTACGAAAAGTTTCGTTTACATTTATAATTTTTTTTAATTTTATTAAACTTAAGTTTTAAATTCAAGTTAAGCCCTGAACTTCCGTGCTGACAACGAAAATTAGGTTCTGGATGGATATGGGTGTGCTTATAGAAATATATTTTTATGATTCAAATTTTAATAGTCAGTTGGTTTATGGCATAGCGGAACGTTTTCAAAGCAGCCGTGGTATGGCAGTCTGCTTTTGTGTCACTTACATGTTCTTGAACTTAAAAAAATCCTACGCCGCATTATTTTTATTTTTATATGTACAGTTATGCTGAGGCAAAAGACACAGAATGAAAATCGCAGTATTTCTTTGTAAAAAAAAATGTTTTGACCATTTATGTGTGCATTGGAATTATCGTTCCACTTATAGCTATCAATATATGTAGTAATTTTTATCGATGTAGGTAGGGTTGCCAATATCGATAACGTTTTTGCTATCGATTCTTCTTTCTTCTTTATTTTTTCATTTGCAACATAATTTATGCTCTGGGAATTCATCTATTAGCCCCTAGAACCTTCTGTCTGTCTCTGCAGAAAGTCTTGCCAAGATGCTATCTTAACTTGCTGTGACCTTTCAGGTAGCCAGTTAGACTGCTCAGGCCCTTCCGGCTAAGCTTCAGAAGTCGTACAGAGATTCCTTAATTGGAAGTTATGCATCTCTTAGAATGCCTTTTCCCCTTTGTCATTCGTAACTGAGAATAAAGCTCTTATTAATTTACTAGTCTATTAATGGGTAAATCGATAAGCAAACGATTTTTTCAAAAAACAGTCGACTACACTTAAGCGACTAACCACTTCCCTTCGACCTTTTTGACCAACCGCTCACAAATAACTAGTCGACTAACCATTCATTCTCCATTTTTCGATTAGTTGTTTTATTTTAACAAATATTTTTGGAATTTTTTTTTTTTTTTTTTTGAATAATCATGCCTATTGACAAACCCCAACTGCGGTAATAACAATAATTTTATTTTGAAAAAAACTGTCACTTTTCGAATGATTTCGGTTAGTCGATTTTCAGATTAGTCGAAAAGTTGCTAATCGACTATTCAACTACCCGAACAATCGGAGAGTCGATTTTTTTAAGAGCTCTACTTAAGAAGCAACTCTGCTGTGTATCCTTTTCACGAAAGGAAAGATTTTGTTCATGCGAAAAACCATCGACAAAAAAGTTCTCCCAACGGTAATCTTTAGTGACTTGGAGAGAGGGAGTTTGACAACTCTCACAGCAAACGAATTTTGTTGAGTCCAACTGCCGTAAAATTAGTGTTGCCATATACAAAAATTGTAGGTAATTGCCAAGATACAGAGGACTGAATTCATGCTGTGGGAGCTTCAATTCTTTGGGGCACAGTTAATTGCCTATCCAATATCATATAAAATGTTAATTTGTGGACGATATGTGCGTGTGACCTTTTCATTTTGTGTTGGCAACAAGCATAAAAACCATATCACCGACCTAAAGGCTGATCAATGGAATTTGTCGGCAATTGAGTGAAAACACATTGTCAAATGAGACTAAAAAACTTTATATCGATTAATTTAGATCAGAACAGGTCCTCAGCCATCTACATGCGCTGCTAAATCGGCTATTTGCCCGTTTTTTTTGCCCATAATATAATCGGTAAAGGTATGGATAAAGCAGATAAAGTTGTCTCAAAATATGTCCACAAATATTGTCATATATGACATAATGAAAACCAGCCTTATGTTTGATGTATCAGAGGGAGAGAGAGAGAGAAGAAAAAAGTGGTATAAGCGCACTAGCGAACTGATGACAAGTTAATTTTAAGTTCATTAAAAACATTGAACTCTCCTACAATAACAATAAAAACTTGTAACCGTGTAAGAGTGGCTTTTATAGGGTCATGTGAATGTACTCTGCCGGAAATTGGACTACTTTAAAAGCAATTTAATGAGTAATTTTTTATTAACTACAACTAGTTGAAATTCTCATTTTTTTTTCATAGAAACAACTGATTTTTTTTAACATTATTAAAATTATTTTTTCATTAAAAATTACTAAAACATTAAATTATATAATTATTTTTAATAAATTATAAATAATAAAAAAAAATTAATAAATAAATATTAATCAATTCATATTGATTTGCACAAAAATCTTTTCAATGCAAATGAAATACTTTACTAAATAAGCTTTAAATTGTCATTCTAGATACACCTTCCGGGGTAGAATATTAAGATGATTAATATTTTCTACTCCTTATATAATTTGTTTACCTATCTATATAAAACTATTAACTATATTTGGTTGTGTATTAGGTGGATTGGTAGGTTATTTAATTTCAAATGTTTCTTTATTTTATTTTAATAAGTCATTTAATAATTATTTGGTTACTTATTTTTATTGTCCTACTCTGCATATGATTTTAACTACTTAAAAATGCATTTGCCTTCGTTCTGAATTTCACAGATGATTTTTCATAGTTCGGATACACAAAAGAAAAGTTCTTATTATCATTTTAGCATTTTGCCTCTGACGGTATTCGAACCTGGACCTTCTGGAAGCCAATAAATAACAGCAAGCACCTCTACACACTCAGCCACAGCCAGGCATGTATATATATTTTCAAATGCTCGGTTTGATTTACAATGAGCAAGTCAATAGTCGGACTCTGCTTATGATTTATGCCGTTTTCTTTTCTACCGAAAAGTGTTACCTTCTTATTGCCCTCTTCGCACAAATACTACATCAAACTACTTTCAAATGCATTTGGCTTAAGGAACTTGAAAAGCAGTTTGTTTCCAATTGATGGTTCATTGGGTAGAAGGAGTAGCATTTGTTTCAAAGTGAATTTTTAATTTGTTGCTTTTTTTTTAAATAACTTTCTTCCGGCAGGGCATATAAGTGTGTACCTATAAAATAATTCCGCTGCATTTCATGCACGTGACACGCACAAGCAATAAAATTTGAAACTTTATTTTCATGCTTTTACACTTTTCCAGCTTGATTTTCCACATTTTTCCACAAATTCAACTCTCCACGGCACTTCGATTTCACTGAGCAAAGGGACTAATGAGGCAGGAAAGAGAAACAATCGACAATCGCTTAGAATAATTCATCTGCCATTCATTCCCTCATTTGCTTTTTTGCTTTTACTCTCCTTCCTGATTCAACTTTTCGTGGATAAACTTTTAAGTTTCATTTCTTCGATTACTTTGTAATTGATCGCTATTGTTGTTTTCTACTGTTATTGATTGTCTACCGGAAGTTGAAGTATCCGTAAGCAATTTTTTTGTACTTTTCCTTTTGATACACGAAAAATATAAGTATTTAGAGTTTGTGAACCTTTTTTTAAGTTTACTTGTACAAAAAATTGATTATTCTTACTGTAAGTTTAAGTAGAGTTTATTATTTAAAGTCCCGGATAAAGCTGCAAATTTCCAAACTACAATCCTGGGTTTGAAATGCAAATAAAAGCAGCAATAAGTACTGGTTTGAGAGATCCGTTGAACGTAAAAGCTCAATTGACACAACTACTGCAAGTTATTTAGCACCCTTCATTTAAGTTGTTTTTAAATTTTTTTATTTTTTGCAAGTCCTCCTTTTCGCACGTACCGTCCGTCCTTGGCGACTGACTTTTGCTGTCGCCTTTCATAATATTCTTACATTAGCATTAGATTGCAAATTGTTGTTTATTTATGAATATAAAGGCTTGTATGCATACATACTACAATCGAGTGCTAGTGTAGCTGTCGTTGACAAATTGTTTTTTAATCAGCAGTTATAAATTATGAGCCAAGCGAATGCAAATATAAAATCTATGTACATAGATTGTGTAACATTTAAGATATCAGGTTGCTTAACAATTTGCTGAGTAGAAGTGCTAGCTGGTTGTGGTGACCGGTTGTGACAAAAGTGCTTGAGGCAAAAATTTATAAAATTAATATGCTAAATTAAAAATTGAATAGAGATAATTAACAACAACAGAAACAGCGTCACAATATTTCTTTTTTTCTTTTTGTATGGTAAACAATCTTAGCCAGCTCATATAGATTTTGAGTGGCTGACTCCGAATCTGAAGAGAGAATTCCAAGGTTGGCTCTATTTTTCTTTCTAACCTCAAAAAACCTAAAATCAATGAGTCGTAGTGGCTTTTTTTTGAGGTTGGAAAGTAAAAACGAGTCAACCCTCAGGTTTTAACTTCAGACTTGGATCAAAATGCTACAGAAATCGACTAATCTCGTTTGTCAGACAAAAATATATATATTTTTTTAATTTCCATAAGTATGTACATTACGAGCACATAAATAACTAATTTCTGTAAATAAGAGATGAGATTTTCGGTTAAGAAAAAGTAGTTAGTAAAATTTTAAAGTTAAATATGCATCATAATTTTAATTTTTTAAACATTTCTAAAGGGTAATAATTTTTATCGATCAAAAAATATTTATTTTTAACGATTTTATAGCGATTCTACGAAAAAAATTTTTTTCTCCATATGAAATATATGGAAAACTTCAAAGCTCCGGCGGCACGGGGACATCAAAATAAAAAATATGGGTCTCCTTATTTTCGATATTCTTCAGTTCTGCGGGGAGGCTGGGAAAAAAATTGTGGACCACCCTAATTTGCATATGTATGTACATACATTTCACCACAAAATTTGGCTTGTACGCATAAAAAAAGATTTGTAAATTCCTATATGTACATACAAACAAATATTTTGTGTCGCGGCGTAAAATTATAGGTTCCTGCATTTGTGTTATAACAACAGGATGCACACCTGGCCGAAGAGAAGCTCGGCCAAACACCTAGCAAAAGAGTGCGCACCAATATATTATTATTAACCAGGGACCGAAAATAACAGTAATTTTTTCCAACAGTCAAACTTGGCCAGATATTTTTTAAATCCGAAATAAAAGTCCTTCCCAGATAATGAACAAACCGCTTATCCAAACTGAACAAATTTGGTATCAAATGAAAGAGGACTGAAATGGCTTTTAAACAGAAATAACGAATGAAGGTTACCACCTCCATTTATACATATTTTTTTTATAATTTAGTAAAACATAATTTTATATACCTGACCCAAGGTTTGTTCTATGATAATTAAATAAAATTTTTTGTTGAAATATTTTTCAAAAGGTGGCTTTCCTGGTTTAGACATTTCAGTTTTAAAGCTATTTGCGTCCTCTTTCATTTGATACCCAATTTGTTCAATTTGGATAAGCGGTTTGTTTATTATCCGGAAATGACTTTTATTTCGGATTTAAAAAATATCTGGCCAAGTTTGACTGTTGGAAAAATTCACTGTTATTTTCGGTCCCTGTTATTAACATAAAAAACAACTACTTCGATGCTTTTATGGTAGGTTTTTTGAGGTTAAAAAGAAAATAATCTAAATATGTATTTGCTTTGGTATTCTGGCTTCAACTGTGGATTGAGCAAACACTAAATTAAAGGGAATTAACTATTCTTGTTTGCCGTACCAAATAGCATTTCTTTTTCATAAAAAGCAATATTTACATTGACCTTGCGATCCAACAGAAAGCCACTGGCCACAAAAATGTGCCACATTTTTCATAGCCAATTAGCATGAACTTTTTTTCACACACTCAGTCTAATTGTTTGCTCTATTTTAAAGCTGTGAAAATTTGCAACGCTGGCAAATAAAAAAAACACCTTTCGCTAAGCTGCGGGCAGATGAGCAGTATTCCCTAATTAAATTCAAGGCATGCCGTGCAGTACCAGTCTCGAAGCCTGAACTTCTGACCGATTTTCTGGGTTGTAAGATATGTTATCTAAGTCAAAGCATGTGGAACATATTTCGAATTAGTGGAAGCCGGAATTCCAGAATTTAACCACTTTGTACACTCATAGCAAAACTATAAGGCCACATGCATAGAGAAGTTTTTTTGTTTTCACTGTGCAGTAAGATTATAATAATTTTTATTAAAGAAGTAGGCAAAATGCAAAACGATGAATTCATTCTACCAGTTGCGAAGTTTTTAAGAACTTTTTAGTGCCACTAAACTTAGTACGACAAAGGGGCATACATACTTATTATTTTGACTAAGTGTGTATCAGTTGAGGGTTTCGCGCTAATTTTTACAATCACGGGCGCTTTAAGTACATAATTTACATATTCATGAAAATTACTGAAATCAGTTTTACGGTAAACCACAACATGATATTTACATACATACATATGTGCTTTCTAGTTTTTTTTTTGTTGTTCTTTTGCTTCTGTCTAAAGTGTGACGAAAAATTAGCAAAGTAACGGGAAATTTCACACCTAACAGAAAGTAATATGCAAAAATATGTTTGTAGCTTTTCCTTGTGTGAATTGTAGACATTTGAAGGTACATACATAGAGAAGAGGGGAAGCTTTTATACATTCTAACAAAGCTGAAAAATTACAATCGGCACAAAAATAAATAAAAAAGAACACAAAAAAGTCACGAAAATAAAATGCATATATTTTTATCGAAAAATCATGCATATTACAAGTACAGCTGAGACATAATTTTTCACATAAAGCTTACAATACAAACGCTGGCAACATTTCAAAATTCAATAGCAAATAATTTCAAATTAAAATGTAATTTATAGAAACAGAAGAATACAAGCATATCATTAGTAAATGTGCATTGCGTACCTAAATGCTTTTAAAATTTTTATTTATTCATTTAATTCTGACCAAGTGCTGTCCTTCCTACTTAACATAACAAGAATTTTTTTTAGCCGTCACAAAGTGCTGGTTTGATTGCATTTTAGAAATCCTTGAACTATGTTTTAGCGCCAAAAGCTACGCAAATTCTTTAGATTCCCATGTTTTGCTTGGCAACGAAAATTTGTGAAAAATGTTGAAGTCACACACGATTTAATGCTACAACTCATGCGCGAATGCGGGTGTCAAGTATGATAAATAATTGGGAGACCCTGAAATAGTTTTATTTTAATTGTATAAATAGGAATTTGAAAATATAACAAAGTGTTTAGAGGTGCGTACTACTACTCAGTGGCCTGAGCAACATATAAAAACAGAAAACGTTTTTTCTAACAGCGGTCGCCCTCGGCAGGAAATGGCAAACTTTATTGAAAAATCTTTTCTTGAAATTCATTTGCTTTACGGAGGCGGCGAAAAAACCGAGGGTCCCTCCATTTGTTTACCAACGTCAAGAAGCACACCATAAGCGCCAAATATTTATTTAATTTCATTTATGGTCTTACGAGTATGTACATTAGGGTGGTCCAAAATAAGTAAAGTCGGAAATTTAAAAATTATACCCCTGTTTTTTTTTTATTTAAAATCAAAATATATTTAGAGGTCGCTCAAAGTGCTCAAAATTTCCCATGTATTTTGTATGGGGAAAATAAGACTTTTCGTAGAAATGGCATAGAATCCATGAAAATCAAAATTTTTCAATATGAAAACGCTGCTTCTCTTCAGAAGACTTCAGAATAATGCCAAATTGTTTATTTAAACTTTTTTTTCAATTTAATTATTTTTTAAGAGTCTCCGAAAAATCCCAAAAAAATCAAAAATACAAAAATACAAAAATAAGCGTTAAAAAGTATATCCTACTATTTTTTCCACATTCAAAAATGTTTAAATAAAAATTGGGCATTATTCTCTGAAGTCTTTTGAAGAGAAGTAGGGTTTTCAGATTGAAATAGTATTTTGATTTTCATGGATACTATGCCATTTCTACGAAGAGTCTTTTTTCCCCCATACAAAATACATGGGAAACTTTGAGTGCTTTGAGCGACCTCTAAATATATTTTTATTTTAAAATAAAAAACAGGGGTATACTTTTTTCGGTATAGAACAATCCTAGGGGAGAGAGCATTAAATTTCTGAATTTACTTTTCTCCCATACATTTTTGGACCACCCTAATGTACATACATAATACTTGTATAAAGATGAAAACATAGATACATAGGTATAGAATAGTAAAGTCTCAGGAACTTTATGTTCGTGGTTGAACAAGAAACGAATTTGTAAAGTTACAGATGCGCCAACTATAGAAAATGCAAAAATGTTATTATTATATTAAAAAAGTGGATGTTGATCGGACCGCGAATATAAACTCAGTAGCACCGAATGGTAGTAGAGAAACTCTTAACCTCCTCTAATAACTCGGCAACGAATACCTAGGAATTAACCTGGCAGAATTACCTAATGTTAAGAACA
>JAPVRG010219999.1:0-10415 GCA_029783565.1 Rhagoletis cerasi | reverse complement strand
AGCTGCAGTTGTTTTAAGTCGTAAAGGCGTGTAATGAAGATTTTTTGTGTGGGCTTGAAAAGAGAAATGGGTAAATAATTTAAGGCCAAGTATGGACGAAAAACAGCACTTACGTTGTAGACTTTCGGCAGGTCGTCGAATAGGAATTCCTCGCCATATTCAAGAAATTTCATGTTCCTTATAAAAACAAGCTCTGTTTAATATTTTAATGCTCTCATATGGAAATTGGTGTAGAATTAGTGAAAAATCCAACTGTTTAAACAAAAAAACCGCGCAAGATTTCGAGCAAAACCAAAACAGCTGTTTCTGACACTTGAATTTAACACAGGGTGCCTTTTATATGTACAGTTTGGAAGACACTGTATTTGCAGGCGGATAGCTGTCGTTTTGTTAGCACAGCTGTTGACTTTTATCTTTTAGCAAATTACAGAAAAATTTAGATTTTTTTATTGAAAAGTGTAATGTATTGAAATAAATCAGCATTTTATAGTAAATTAACAGCTTAGCATTATTGACTCACGGTGGCGCCATGAACTTCCTGCGACATACATTCAACGTTACGAAACAGTTGTCTCAAAGGGGTTTGTATGACAAATGGAACACTTGGTTGGCCCACAGCGCGTTTCCAAGCAATTAATTATATTGTTCAATCAACTATTTCGTATTTTTATTGATTATGCATTGAAAATCTTTATTCTAGTGTTCAACACCAACCTGCTGCAGTCCATACAAAGTGGCAGCCTTTCCGAGCCGGCCTGCCGCATGGCCTCACTCAATCAAATGCATCGCACTGGTCCACACTATAAAAAGCGACCACCACGCCAACCGCTAGATGGAAAACCTTTTGCGAAGGGCGTTGTGCTGAAGACACTCATCAAAAAGCCGAAGAAACCCAACTCGGCGAATCGTAAATGTGTGCTGGTGCGCTTATCTACAGGCAAGGAAATGGTCGCTTATATACCTGGCGAAGGGCACAACTTACAAGAGCATAACATTGTGCTATGCCGTGTAGGACGTTGTCAAGATGTACCTGGTGTAAAAT
Organism: Rhagoletis cerasi; assembly: GCA_029783565.1. Lineage (NCBI taxonomy): Eukaryota > Metazoa > Arthropoda > Insecta > Diptera > Tephritidae > Rhagoletis > Rhagoletis cerasi. Next base: position 9,373 of record JAPVRG010219999.1, on the reverse strand, counting down.
TGAAATGCGTGCGTGGCGTTTATGATTTGCCGCATGTTATCAAAAAGTAGCGAAAAGGGATTGAGAATATTTCGTTTAAATGATATGAGTGTATACAAATAAAAGAACAAAATAAAAAAAATATCCTTTAACCAAGTAAACACAGGTCACACTTCTGTTTGAAATATGTGTAAGCATGTATGTATGTATGTGGAAATGGATATCTAACCCTTCTGCTGTGCAAGTATGCACTTCGGATGAGTTGGCGTTTTTCGCGCATCAATTTTGCCGCTTTATTGTTTACCTATTTTTCTTCGGCGGCGGCTGCTATTTTCCGTAGGGGCTTGCTATTATTTACGTTTAGCGTGCGTTGATTTCAATTTCCAAAAGATTTGTTTAACGCGCGTGCCAGGCATGCGCTCCAATCAGTGGGGACAGAAGAATTGAGCAGCAATTATAAGGATGATGGAGCAAATTTTTGAAAAATACTTAAGGGAAATCAATTGCGGTTGATTTAAGGACAATAGTAAACATCATGCATAAATATAAACGTATTTGCAATGCATGTTGTAGGCTCTACTGCAAAATATAGAGAACCATTTACGTTGGAGTAGATGCATGAAGGCATGCAAAAATGCGCATTTTATGCCACAACCTCTAATGACCAGCGGTTTCATAACCTTTTTAAGCAAACTTTGACACTTTTTGTACAAGTACTCCCACCTTTGTTATGCGCACACCTGCACGATAGTGCACAATTTTTTTCCGACACAAATAAGTCGGTATTGATGTACGTTATGGCCATTTGGTAGCTAAAATTAATCCATATTTTTGCCAGCAGCCGCAATTTCGATTGCGAATATATGCACCTAACTAAAGATACATACATACATAAATATGTGCAATATGCTTTTTTTTCTCTCTTAGGGATTATTGACCAATGGTTTCTGACATTCTGCCATTGTTGTGTTGTGCGTCTGACCTTTTGTTTGAATCCGTCGCCATGACAAGCGGAAAAGAGGCAACTGACTAAATCCTTTTGTGTGTAGGTGTACAAATAGAAGTGTGCATTCATACATATGTGAATAACAGCATTTAGATGGAATAGTGCGTACTTACTATTTGCAAATTTGGGCGACGGAAACTGCTGCTGGCGTGCTGGTTCTGTGCTGAGGAACAAAACTTTTTGCGGGTTCTGTTTAGATTTTAAACACACACTTTTTCAACACACTTTTGTTTTTCTGATTTGAAACACACTTTTCCAACGTAAAATATATTTCCACTAAAATAAGCAAGTATATCAATTTCCGTTTCGTTGTTTCCGCTTATGCTACAATTTTCTAGCGAAGTGTTTTTTTAGCTTTTGTTATGGATGTGTAATGAGTAACCATCGATTGTTGTTTATCACAGAACCAGCTTTTACATTTTTACCATTTTTTAAATTTTTATTAACCATAATAAATAAAGCACCGCATTAATAAATTCTATCTCACTTATGCTTTTTCTGCTTTGTTATTTTTTTTATAGGTATGTATGTTGTATAGTAATCGATCAATTTTGAGATTAAATCTTTTAATTTTTTGTATTTTTTTCGTATTGAAGAATAGGTATGAAATCATCGAAACAGTAACATATGTCGGCTTATTTATTTATTTTTGTCAAATCCTGTGCATAAAAAAATACATCTAGATGAGCCACACACAATTTACCACCTGCTGTTTAAGGGTAATTTTTGTTACGTTTTTTAACCGCCAATGTCAACTGCAACCGCATGCACACGAACGGGCACGCGAATGCCACATGCGGGCGTTTATGAGGCAACATTTATTCTTAATTACGCAGGCCTGCGAAAAATCTAATCTGGCAATAATAAAAAAAATCCATCACGTATGTAAATTTTCCGAGAAATTTTCTTTTTTCATTTTTTTTATATTACCGCTTTTTACTAGCGTTAACTTCGAATTTTCTAAGTCTATATGATTTACTTAGTCTTTTTGGGGATATTTTTAACCAATACTGTTTTTTAAGTAAAAATTTTATTTTAAATTACATAATAAATTTATGTTTTTTTAGTGAAAATTGCTAAAAATTCTAAAATCTGCATGTCACTAAGTCTCTCATTACACAGGCTTCGATGGTTTTCCCCTTAAAAATCTATTTAGCAATATGGCTTAGATTAGGTACTAATACTATGTTCACGTTGAAATATTAACTCGAGTTTAACGTTTTGAGTTTTGAGCTACGAAAAAAATAATAAAATTCTACCACTTAAATTTTCCGAAAAAAATACTTTTTTTAATTTTTCTTAGTGTTACCGTGTATTACTAGCATGAACTTTGAATTTCTTCAGTCTTTCAGATTTACATAGTCTCTTTAGGGGAATTTTTAATTAAACTGTGGGTTTTTAAGTAAAAATTTAATTTTAAGTTAATTAATATTTGGCTTTTCATGAAAATTTTTAAAAGTTCTAAAATATGGATGTCATCAATTAAAATATATATCGATGTGCTAGAAAAAAACATACCTAAATATTTAAAAAAAATAACATAATTATTGGAAGGGGAAGAAAGTTAAATTGCAAAGGCCTGTGTTACATGTTTTTATTGCTACTATTATTTAATTTCACTTAATTTGAATTTATTTTGTTTCAATTATTTTATCTTATTTTATTTTATTTTATTTTATTTTTATGTATTTTATTTCATGTAACTTCATTTTATTTTCAAATTATCAAAATTGATTACAGCATACGATACATTGCATAACATTGTCTAACTTTGAAACTATCGATAATAAGCCTACGGTACATCACTAACTCAGTGGAACCGGAACTAGTTTTACATTTGTGTCGTGCGCTTAAAAGTATTCTCGTTGTAAGTGAAGTGAAATTAAAGTGAAAATAGTAATTGTGCAGTGAAAAATGTGAATTAATTACAAAATTGAAATAGCTAAATAGATAAGTGTTAAGTGTTAATAAGCCTAGCAATGCAAATAGGCACGGTGCACCAGGAAAAATGATGCGGCAGAACGCCGTAGCCTGGAAGCTGTGGTGCCGTGCAAACCCGTAGAAATATCAAAAAAGTAAGTTAAAATGATAGTAGAGTGTAGAAATGTGAAAAACCAGCTTCAATCTATATATCGCGCATATTTCTTGTATAAAATAAAGTAGTTTTAATTATGTAAAGCTCAAATGAATAAAATCGTATAGAAATAAAAATGCACCAGCAATAAAATGGCGGTTGTACCGAATTCACATACGAACTTCCGCAGCAACAGTGATGTATGTGTGTGTATGCAAATTAGAACTTCGAGCGTGTGTGAATCGGTAGCAAAGTGCTATGGGGAAACCTGTTGAATAATATTTTTACTATGGTGACACAATTTTGCCAATCTGCTGTGTGAAATGAAATCTTTTTTGACAGCAGTAAATTTTTGACAATCGTTGAAGATTTATGCGTAATAAAGCACCTATTATAAATTAAAGCAAAATGAATATTTTAAGAAAATATCTGCTTAATTATTGCAATTCTTATAGAAGTCAGGTGATTGCAGTTAATGGACGTTTTAGTTTTGGCATTAAAAATATTTGAAGCATAAGACTTATGAATTCGCAAGAAAAATTTACAAGTCATGTAATTCTTATTTTTTTTGCTGATGACTGAATTGCGTAATATTTTGTTGTTTTTGTTTAAAATTGACGCATAGATTTAATTAAAAATTATACACATCAACAAGCTTTGCGATTGTCAAAATTTTCTATGTGTTTTTCAAAAATTTTACTAGCCCCACCTCAAACCTGTCAAATTTTTCTTCGCCATGTACTTTGCTACCGATTCACAAACGCTCTTCATAGCTTTTATTGCCTTCACATAAGCCCATGAAATCGTTGATGGCAGTAAAATTAGGTGCCTTAAAAAAATAAACTCTAATATGCATCCACTTCACTCTCAGTCTCGTACAGAACAATTCTAGACTCATTGCGCTGCTCCGGTTGCTAATAGCCCATAATTACTCTGCAACTTCCCATTTTTTAATGCTTTTTACTTCAATACTGCAAGCAAAAGATATCCGGTTTACAAAATGTATACACAATTTGCAAAATATTTAGACATTATGTGCATATCAAAGGACAATCTTTCTGCGGTAATGCACAAGGTAACACAGCTGCAACGTCTCGACTTCTATATGGAGTTATAACCTGCCGCAGTGTAGTTTACAATTTGCCTTCATTAAGATATTATTTACGTACATTCATTATTTTGTGACCTTTTTTTTCTTAGTTGAGTCGAGTCGTGTAGAGTCTCGTCTTTATCTTGCCGCTCTCCATTTGCGGATTACCGCATTCATGCATTGTCTATTAGAACTGCCTCTTTCGCCGTTTGCAGGTCAATAATACGCATTGTTAGGCAGTCAGGCGCAACAATGAGCCAAACATTTTTTTTTTTGGCTCAAGACAATTTTTTTGTGCAGACATAGATTGTGTTTTTCTTTCGAGCATCACTTGACCTAGCTGAGGTATAAACTTTTAAACCACAAAGTGGTTAATTGGCATTTCGTCGACTTATTGCTGAAAAAATGTTGCTAATGAGGTTTAGAGATATGACTGACTGAGCTATGGAAAGAAGGGTGTACAGGATGTATGTATTTATGCATAAAAATCTTGCAGTATGATGTTTCCGGTTTAGAGAAGGAAAAAACGAAGAAATTTTGAAAGGAATTTAAACAATTAAATACTTTTATTTGCAGTAAAGAGTAAGAAAACAACATTTAGGTTATGTTGAGTTTGTAGAACCGATTAAGGGGTCGTCTAGGGCAAATACATACTTTCTGCTTACAATTGAAACTCTTTGCTCAAGACTTATATACATATTTTTTTTTGCTAGAAAAATATTGTTTTTTATTTGTTAACAACCTATTCATATTGCCATCTATCGTCTCTGCATAAAGCCGTGGCTTCTATTATTCTTTTGACGAATCCATATCTCGAAGCATGCACAAAATATTTCAGTCATACAAAAAAAAATTTTTTTTTCTAAAACTAGCCAGTAACTGTCTTCTGGTAAAACATGCTTAGTATGTCCTCAATCCAGTTGGAGAATATGTTTCTTATAAAATCAAAACCTTTAATAACCCTTAAATTTCTCTTCGTTAGTTATCTTTAATCTTCACCCTCAAAACATGGCCACAACGTTCAACGATAAATATGTCAGCAAAGAAATAAATAAAATTGATGGATAGCAGCGAGAGACAACAAAAGTGGTCTATGTACAATGCAATAAGCGCCAGTCTGAAACCCCCTTCTGTTGTCATAGTGGCTAAAAACCAAAGTGACCACATTCAAACAAACATACAGATGCACATACATTTATACAGATGCACATACATTTATACATAAATACATACAAAGCCACAAAGGGTGCAAAATACCCGCTGTTTTGCTAGATTAACAAAAGCAAAGTGAAATGAAATAAAACCGAAAGCATTTCACTCGCCTAAATTTGACCCGTGGCTATGGTTAGCTGTAGCATTAAACGATGCGCAACCCTTTAGCAAAACGCAATTCATTTCTTTTGCACAATGTCCAGCAACTTTAATATTGCGAACGCTTGAATTGCTGACACATTTACGCACGTACATACATATTAATGTAGTATCAAAGTAATATAAATGTACAACCACAACTGAAAGATCTTTAAATGCACAGCTGTCCAAATTTTCTGTAACCACAAGTTAACACATTTATCTTCTCATACTTGCTTCAAGTGGAGACAACTTTTGTTTTTTTTATGCTTTTCTTTTGATGGCAGTGAGATTATTTCTCGAGTTCCCTTATAAGGCCAGGATGTCCAGAAGATAGCTTTTCCTTCAAACACAAAATGAAGTTTCTTTCGTCAGGGACTGAATCAGTGTTGCCAGGTTATCCATTTTGTCCTCATTTCGACGATTTTTAGCTGTTATGTCGCTTTGACGATTTCTACAAGCAAATGACGATTTTTTTCTCTGTGCGCAATTTTTTCTAGTCCTCAATAAAAACTGTCTCCAAGATTGCACTGTTTTAATACTTGTTAAGAGTTCACCTTTCCTAATTATGCCACTAGCGAACAAAATGAAAAAAGTTGTATGTAATAATATGTATATCCATCGTCAGTAGATAAATACACGTTTTCGAAAGTAGGTGCGAGTTCTTAATGCCGATTTTTAGATTTTTTTGACGTTTTCAGAATATCATTAGGCTTTTAGCCCTATAACACAAAAATATGTAACCCAAACAAAAAGCTTTTGCTATATTTTTAAGATTCTAAGATTTTTTAGAAAAAGTTTCCCTACATCATGTACTGCTGCGAGCAATAAAATAGTAGCGAAATTCAAAATGATATTGTTTGCAGCTTACCTATGTTTATTTATTTTTTATAATTTTCGTTTGAAATATCGTTTGACCGCATACAAAGTTTCAAAGCTTGCACAAAGTTTACAAAAATTAATCAAACTTCAAAAAATGTTCATCAAAATTTCAAACTTTTTGTTCAGAATTTTTAGAAAATTTTCGAGTATGCAATTTTGTAGCCCATTGAAGGACATCTATTTCTGCCGGTTACCATACGCACACTCGCTACAATTATAACGTGTTGTCCCTTCTTATAAATTTACGTTCTTTGAGCTTAGTACATTAATATGAATGTTATTTTTGTTTTAAGTAATATGAATTTTAATAATTCGTTAAACAGTTAACTACATTTTCGTTAAACAGTTAACTATATTTTTATTATATTTTATTTTATTATTTATTTAAAAAAAAAACGATAACGATTTTTAATTACAAACACAGAACATAAATTTTATAAGAAGCGACAACTCTTTATAATTTTAGCGAGTGTGAAGATCAGGAGCGTGCCTTATTCTTTCATCGAATCAAAAAACGTATTTGGGCAAAAGTGGAGGCACGCTCCTGATGTTTACACTTGCTTAAATTATAACGAGTTGGCGCTTCTTATAAAATTTACGTTCTTTGATACAAATGAAGATTTTCGAGTGACGACTTCTCACTGAAATTACCTGGCAGCACTGATCCGGGTGTTTCAATGCGCTTACGCAGAGCTCTGGCATGGCACTCCACTCGACGATATGCTCTAATTTTATGAAGTCTTGCGGCATTCAACGTTACTTCGCGCTGATTGGTTGTACGTTTGTTTGTGTGTGCATGTGTGGGCGCGACAGCACGCGAAGACGTTAGGGGAGGAATTGTTGCGTATTGTTGACGATTTTGTAGTGATGGCAGACATATTTTATGTAACTGTGAGGTAAAAATGGCGTCATGGGGAAAAGCGCTCCATTGAAGTAAAATTTTTCTTGGGTAAAAGAGGGTTACAGAAGATATTTAAAACAAAACTTTGCTTCTTTCTGTGTTTACACAGCATGCGAAAAACATATATTTCATGTAAATTTTTTACTCGTACCTCCCGAAACATCAATCGAACTTGCCACTTCTGGATAAACGCTAGAACTTTGTGTAACTGGCCCATGCTGGGTTTACCAATTCATTGATGAAGTCCAAAAAAGGTTTTCAGATCCTGATTTTCTTATTTCTGCTGTTATGACCGGGTCTAGTCTGTTGGGCTTGGTTTCTCAACCTTCCAACTATCAGTATAGAGTAGCAGTATTTGAGAACTATAGGAGCATACCCTGGCCACCATACATACGTCGTGCATCGGTCTTTGTTAAAAAAAAGTAAAGCAACTCACCCCATTTGCGATTATTTCTGCAACGTGTCGTGCCGTTGGATGCACTTAACAAAACTCTCCTGACAGCTTTTGGAAAGCGTAAGACTACTGGTGAATGCCGGTGCCTGCATTTGTTAAATTGTCCGGTGGCTCTCGGCGACAGCGTGTCTACTCGTCAGCGTCGGTGGAACACTAGTGGACCGTCCAGTGGTTCTCGGTGACGGCGAAACTGCAACAAAGTATGCGCACGCGGATTATCTGGTGGCTCTAGACTATGGTACATTCCTTTCTATCCCATTTAATCTTACCACTGTCGTATTTAGTATTATCTCACAAAACGTGTTGCTGAAAAATTACTCTCATCACACATAAGGCGCTTTACTTAAAATATAAAAAATACACACTCTCCCAGGCGCTGTGTGTATGTACCTATTAGATCTCTTAAAAATGCCTAATCCTATTCATATTTCGTGTTCTTTTCAAAAACACTTGGAATTTATGGAATTATATTTCTTCTAGCACTTCTACTCGTATAAAGTGTTTTGTTTAAATAATATTTTTCAACTTCATAGAAAGTGATTTGAAAGCCAACACCCGCTCGAGTGAAGATGTGAAGAAAGGATTTTGCATGCAGTTCATATGCACCGTTCGACGTTAATCCTACTAAACAAAATCTGCATGAAGCGATTACTGATTGTTGAGAAAAACTCCAAAAAAAAAGGCATAAAGTGTCAAAATCCGCATGATGAGACAAAAACAGTTATTTTGTGGTTCAACAAATACTCTACTTGCAAATATATGTACGTATGTATATTTACTTCCGCATTACGGCGAAGTCGACTAGCTGTAAAATGCGGGAGAGTAGTTCCGTTGACTGATTTTATCGCTGCCAAAAGTGACAATTGCCACAATTTGATGCTGATGTCAACAAAAGTGAGCAAATGAACGTGAAAGAACACCTTTTCAAATACATAACGGTGCGGTAAAAATCCTTATGCATACACATATCAATACATACATATGTATTCACTACAAAAAAAAAAAACAATAGCAAAAAGGGTATAATGTAGAGAACGACCGAACCTCGATTTTTAAGGCCGAACCGAACCGAACCGAACTTCTGCCAATTTCAGCCGAAGCCGAACCGAAGCCGAACCGAACATTTTCAAAGGCCCAAGTAACAAACAAGCAATGAATTTTTAAAAATGAAGTATTATTTTTGATAAAAAAGCAAAAAATTTACATACTTTAGTTTCAATCACATAAATTTCAGAAAGTAACATACTTACATAAGTATTCTTGTAAAAATAACATAAAAAACTTGTTATGGCATGTGTACATGTGGTAATAATTCAATAATTAATGTTCGGCCAAAGTTCGGCTTTTTTTTTGCCGAAGCCGAACCGAAACCGAACCGAACTTTTGTGGCCGAACATGGCCGAAGCCGAAGCCGAAGCCGAAGTTCGGTCGTTCTCTAGTATAATGCAAAAACGGTATTTATGGGCGCATCTTTGGCACACAAACACAATGCAGCGGACAACAAAGCAAAGAAAATATAAGCGATTTTATAGTGTGAATTGAATAGAGCTGAAGGGTTATTAAAGATGTGTCCAATGTGACATTTGATGAACGCAGACTTCGTCGTTGACAGTTAATAATGATGGCAAATGCGTTGA
>JAPVRG010219973.1:0-10237 GCA_029783565.1 Rhagoletis cerasi | reverse complement strand
CAATTTATTTGTTTGCTGCCTCAATGCAAACGAGAGCAATGCGAATGTATGTGGTCGCTTAAAAGCACTAAAATCGAGTGAATATTCATATACACAGTTACTATTTACATACAATATATACATTCCTATCTATGTACAATATACATATGTATAGGAAATATCCTTCGATGAGAATATCCAGCGCCATTGTTCTTGCGAGCTTACAACTTGTTATACATACATTTTGTATATATTTTAGGATTTATATTTGCTGCACGGATGGCACGCCCGCTGGTGTTTCGGAATATATGAAGATGCAGAGAAAAAGTGGGTGGTCGATGGGTACAATAAATTGAAAGCCTTTTTATTGACGATATGTTTCATGTTTTCATCTATTAGATAACAACTATATGAATTGATAAAACTTTGATTGCGTTGTCTCACAAAACTAAAATTTTGAATTAATTCTCTTTATTATTCGTCTTCTTTTTGATTGGCACTGTAACGGCCCAAGCGATGTTGGCCGAGTCCAACAATGCACGCCAGTCGTTTCGCTTCTGTTCCAACTGATGCCAATTGGAAATGCCAAGTGAAGCCAAGTACTTCTCCACATGGTCTTTCCATTGCAGATGTTTAGGCGCTATTGCTAACACCACTCGCCTAAATGCATGCTATGTAATGCTGCATGTGCAAAAATTTCTTTCATTATATTTATGAAATTTTTGCACATGCACTTCTCAACTGCCATGTAATCAAACACTCTTAAGTTATAATTTGATGGCAGTTTAAAGTATGCTCGGCCTAGTCTGATGCATCCTCCAGACAATGCTTCTGGAGTTTTCAGCGGTCTCTGCATGGCTTACAACCTTGCAGGGGTGGTAATAGTTGATTACCATTGGCCACAGTGCCTGCCCAATACTTTTTGGTCCAATAAATATTTTTTTTTATATAAATACATACATGCAAACATACTGGTCTCCCCTCTCACTGAGTTATTCAGCAGAGGAGGCCTTCTCTCACCTGCCTGCCAATTCTTTGTTATTAAACGTGCGATTTTTTTGTACATTAGCCTGTCCGTTTTTGTAACATTACTCGACATCAATGAGTCCCGGGTTGAAAAATTTCTATTTTACCTAAAATCAGCATCTGAAAAAATTGACACCGATCGGGGAATTATTGATGAACCAAAAATTTGATTAAAGTTAAACAGAGGAATTATTATTGATATATAAAATTTTTTAGTTATTTTTCGCATACAAATTGCACAAAAATACGTATGCAGTTTTGTAGCCCATTTTAAATTTTGGTATAATGAAGTGCAAGTTTGAAGTAGATGGGACTAACCGTTGGTTTTTGGAATTTTTTTTGTTGACGGTGTTGTGCAGTTTTTTCCATACAAAGTATGTTCGACAAAAAAAGTAGCCAAAAAATCAGCGGTAAGGCATAACTACTTCAAACTTGCACTTTATTGTACTAAAATGAAATGAGCTCCAAAACTGTAAACGTATTTTATGCACTTTGTAGGAGAATGTCAATAGTAATTTCTATGTTCAACTTAAATCAAGTTTTGGTCCACCAATGATTCCTAGATCGGTGTCAAAATTTTCAAATGCTGTTCTTAGGTAAAATATAAAGTTTTCCAGCTCATTGATACTACCATCGCTAAAAATTTCTTAGGAAATAACAGCCACTCTAATGTAATTGGTTTTCTTTAAATATTCACAATGTTTTTCATTTTTTTCCATTCAATAACCGAAACCATATAGTAAATCAAAGTTTCAAACTTTTTACAAAATTCATAAAAATGCAACAAATTTTCATCAAAATTTTGAACTTTTTTATCTGAGCTTTTAGAAAAATTTTAGGTATGCCGTTTTATAGCCCACGAAATTTTAGTGTAACAAAATAACAAGTTCCATTTTTAAAAACTGGCGTTGAGTTTTTGAAAAAAAAACTTAGTTCTTGCATTTTTATTCGCGATTGAGAAGTTTCTTTAGAGCAATCTTGTGTTCTATCATTCATGCTTCGTACTAAAAACCATAAAAAGAATAAAACACACATTAACATGACTTTCTACTTTAATCGAACTTAAATAATAAAAATAAAAGTACGCATGTATAAATAAATATTTTCTGTCAACTTCTCAAAAAAGTACTCGAAGTATCGATGCTTTTGGATATTGATGCGAATACAAGAATCGATGTTTCATCAGAAATAAGAACGAGTACAAGAATCGATACTTTGAGGTATCGTCCTAACCTTACCGGTTTTTAGATATCTAATATTTTTAAGCGATTTTTTTTTTAACTAACTTTTCGAATTATATTATGTATGTATATACCAGAATCTAAGAATTCTTAATATTTATTTAATTTATTAAAAATGGAACTAGAATTTGTGATACTTTAAATACTGAAAAATTTCCCAATGCAGAAAAAGCCGAACGAAAACCTTTCACTGATATTTTTGTTGTACTAGCTTACTAAACTCTACGCAAATCAGTGAATCTACTACATGTAGCGAGAGGAATGTTAGATGAGCTGTAATGAGTGGGCATATGAGGAGTGGTTCGCGTCGTCGGGGCATCCTATTTAAATTAGACAGATTAGTTTAACCTTTTCCAGAATGGAGTTGCGTCGAAGTATCGCGGGTCGTACTCGAGCTTTCCCTTTGAGATAGAAGGTGGCTGGTCTCAGATGATGGAGTTCAAGGAACGAGAGTTGATGAAGGTGTTGATCACAAGACAGTTGGGTTGGTTCTACATACTCGAGTTTAACAGACAAATGGCTGTTGTTTTAGCAATATAATCTTGTCAATTTCGGTGAACCCCATTCAGGGTAAATTCTTCACTAATTTTTTTTTACTTTTAATCCAAAATACTTCGAATTTATTTTGCCTTATTGATTTCTAAAATAAAGCTTTACCTATATTTAACAGTTACTTTGTGATTTTGGTCATGATTACTTACTAACAGTAAGAATTACTGTATAGAAAATATGTTAAATGAAATCGGTTTATCCGGTTTTTTCTTAATTTGAAAATGGGGAACCGGATTTTTTAATTGCCATTTTTCGAATAACTCGAAAACCGGTTTACGAAGAAAGGCAAATAATCGAACACCCTAATACCTATATATGTATGTATGCATCTAAAGCTAAAGGCATATTTGCTTTTCCTATAAGTTTTTAACACCATTCACTTTGAAGCGAATAAAAACTTTCGTGTATGCCTTAAGGATAAACTACAAGTGACTATTTACTCAAAACAGAGCGAATTCAATCTACACGCACGTACATTACACACTACCTACAAAGGTTCATGTATAAGAAACAAAGGCTTCAGTTTCGACTTTGCGTCATACGTAAGACATATATGTATATCAAGAGCTTCAAGTGCCCTAATGACTGACAATCTAATTTCACAGGCATTTGTTCATGCGTAGAATTATGTACATATGTAGTTATATTTAGCAGCTTTCCTAGCGGGCAAAGACAGTTTGCAAAACTGGCACAAAGGACTGCAAAGAACAAAGAGATTTTCTACCCAAAAGGAGTCGTGCAAATGTTTGGAAGTTGGCCTTTTTTTTGTCTAGGCGGTTTTAATTCGCCTCATTATACGAGTGTTTACATACCTTTGCTACACATATATTTTTTAAATACATAAAAAAAATATTTTAACAAAAGTGAACAAAATAAAAAAAAAATCTGTTTGACGTAGAAATACGGATTTTATTAATCTCTTAACTAATAGGTTCAATCCCGTATTCCTCGGACTAAATCTAGTAAAGCTGTCAAAAAATAAAATTTCGCATAGAGCGAGAGAGTAACACTAAAAGTACGGGATCGCTTTCTGGTAAAAAATGGTAACTTCTGGCAACTTCAACATAACCTCCAAATTTCGCTTGTGAAGATTTGCTTATTTTGTATGTAAACACACTCACCTCACTCAAGTATTGTATTGTATTGTCAAGTAAGTAACGAAAAATACTTCCAAATTCATTAAAATCCACTCAAACAACTAAATTAATATTTTTCAACATGCATTAGCAAAGTGCACTTTTCTTTTGTTTACAATTTTCTTGTCAAACACACTACAGTTTGACATATTTACCAGAATTTACCAGCAAAAAATCTTCGGACTAAAAATGGTAACTTCTAACAAAGAGAGGACCTTATTTGTTCTCTTATTTGTCCTCGCATTTACCAGAGAACCGTAAAAATGGTAAGTCCGGACTCGTACGGGATTGCAACTAATATTTTTCTATAATTTGAAACCTGAACTATTTGTTGATGAGCTCATGGCCTTGACAGTATTAATAGACATGCATACCCACAGTTGATAACAGTACTGGGTGCAAAACCATACTTACATACATATCTACATATCTACATAATATTGACGATGATAACTTATTTCTTTCTTTTGGTTTCTTGTTGTTGGTGCTACCGACAGTTTAATACTCTAATCTCGATAATTTCTCTTAATCTACTGCACTCTACTTCGCCTATTTTTATAGAGAAGAAGGTAAATTCAAATATTTAATATAATGGCAAAGGAGGGGGAGAATATGTAGATGCAGAAAAGAATGATGATAAATAGGATAGAGGTAAAGGAAAAGGTAAGGCTGAAGATAAAGATGAAAAGATAAATACAAAGATAAACCTAAAGATCAAAATAAAGATAAAAAACGAGACAAAGGTAGAAAAAGAGAAGTGATAGAGATAAAGATAAGAGGCAGAGAAAGGGAACTGAATATGTTGTGTTATGCTATGTTATGATGTGTTATGTTATGTTGTGTTATGTTATGTTATTTTATGTTATGTCATGTTATTTGATGTTATGCTATGTTATGTTATGTCATGTTATTTGATGTTATTTTAGGTTATGTTATGTTATGCTATTTTATGGTATTTTATGTTATGTTATGTTATGTTATGTCATATTATGTACGTTGGTGAAAGCATTGCACCTCAACTCACCACAGCTCACGTTTAATCACCTCACTTCATTTCAACTCACTTCACCTTAACTTAACTGAACTCACCTCAACACATCTCACGTCGGCTTCAAAACTTACTCCACCTGAGCTCAGCACACCTAACTTCAACACACGTTAACTCCCCACACCTAAATCCACCACTACTTAACTCACCACATTCAAACTCACGTCACCCGAATTTACCACACCTAAATTCACCCCACCTTAGTTCACCACACCTCAATTCACCATAGCTAATTTCACCAACCCTCAACTCACCACACATTTTAAGCTCACAACACCTGAATTAAGCACACCGTAACTCAACACAACCAATTTCATGACATAGCGTCATTTGGCATAGCGTGACATGAGATCCTTTCACATCACGTCACATTGCATTACCTTATATTTCGCCACAATTAGGGTTGAGGCGCAATAGGTCACAACTTCGCTCATCTACGTAAAATAAAATAAAAAAAAATATAATGTAATTTAATCTTATATAAAGGACCGTTGTGGTGGTTGAATTTCAACCACTGGGCGAACTCTGGTATTTAGAATTTCATGGGCTTATTGATCTGCTTAATGTGCAAGAAAACACTGTTCTTCACGGCAATATGGGTATCAAATGGAAGGTATTTCATCCAAATCGGTTAAACCGTTCCCGAGATAGTGGTCGATATCTGAAGGAATAAATAAAATGCGGTCAGGTGGCAACCCTACGCGAAAATACTTTGGTTGGTATACGGCCTAAAATACCTTTCATTTAATACCCATACTGCCATATATTGCTTAATATTTAAAAAAAAATTGATATAGGTGGCAACCCTGTGAACCACCCCAAGTGGCAGCACCAAAGTAGAAAAAAAAAACAAAGCATACTACCCATATACCAAATTTCATCCAAATCGGTTAAGTCGTTCCTGAGATAGTAGTGGATATACAAATATACAACTGTACAAATATACAAATATACAAGAATAACTCGTTTAAAGTTATAAGATATATCTATTTTGGAAATTTATGCTCTTGGTAAGTAAGATTATGCTACAAATTCGAAAAATACCGAGCAAGGCTCGGTCACCCAGGTACTGTATTTCTATATTCGTAATCGTGATTCTTTCAAAAGCTGGTAAAAGTAAGTGCTCGTCTGTAATTTTGCAACCACTCTGTGTGGCATTCATGCGTTAACCGCACCGGATATATGAAATCACCAATGGAACAACCATCGCCATTCGCGCTCGCTGACGGCAGCCGAGAAGCAATTGGAAATGTACAAGGACTTCCGTTGTCGATAATGACTTGGCCAATCCGTCGATTGAATTTTAAACATAGCAATGGCTCGATCCGCAGTCTGCTTGTGAGGATGCTCAATGTATTTAGTTTGTTTCACCGATCCCACAGCTAACATTGCATTGCACATTTTGCCTTGCTTTCGCTTTTTACTTTCACTTAGCCATTTAACAATTTCAAATATTTTTCAATAAATATTAATGCGTTCTTCAAACGCAATGCCATTGATGGTGATGAGAAGGAAAGACCACGATACGGAACGGTATTAAACTAACACAGCAACAACGAAGCGCTTGGATGTGCACTAAGAAGAGTTCGCTTTAAATTGCTTTTTTATATTGGAATTGCTAGAAATGGTTTAATCTGACTATAATCTAATTACTCAAACTTAACTGATGTTAGAAAATATATGTGCATCTTGATTTATGGCTATTCGAATGTTATATTAATAATCTTACTGGCGTCTCGCTAGCTAATTATTACAGAATACCCAACAAACAAGTGATTCTAAATTTCACAGTGAATTAGCTATTATAGGGTCTCAATACGTTCGTATCTATGCGTGATAGTCAAACATCAAATGGACTTTGCTTCAATTCAACGCATTTTTTCCACAGTGGGCAACATTCTTATAACTTTTGCTCACAAACTTTTCCGTTTAATTTATGTATATATTGACTTCAACCATAATTGTCGATTTTACGTGTACTTAATAATACAAGTATGTGTGTTTGTGTGTAAAAGTTTGCGATAATTTTTTTTACCGAAGAAACAAAAATCTGTTTATAAAAGATGACTTAATTAAAACTTAAGGATGTTTTTATTATATTCAATGGCACTTAGAAAAATCCTCTGATCAACACTTTTGTAGAACATTTCGTCGCCGCCGCGGTAAAAGCTACTAACTTCTCTTTTCGGTCCAAATAAGTTTTCAATACTGACGGAAAGGGGTAAAATATGTCTTCATGGTGGTGGAAGCAAAAAATTTTTTTTAGTATTTTGAATCATTAAAATTACAGAAACTAAAATCTGCGAACTCCAAAAACATTTTTTTCAATGAAAATCGGCTAATAATAATGGATTGGCACTTACACAATATGTTAGTGTTTGCCAGAGCTTCTCCTCCAATTTGTGGCATGCGCCGTGATGTTGTTACATGAAGGGGAGGGACCTACAGTTTTACACCGACTCCGAACGGCGATTGTATAATACTCTCGGAGGTTTGCCAAGGGGCGACCGCTTTTAAGAAAACATCTTTTTTTTTAAATTTTTTTTTTGCAGTTTTGGGTGATTGATTTTGGACAGAAACACTGCGATCGTTTTTAAGTGATTATGGGTCTTACCATAGAGGTGTAAATCCACAGGATTTCTCTAATAGACAGACTCCACGTTTTACCAAAGATTTGTTTACTTTGCCACAGCGCAATGGAGGATGTGGAGGCCTCTATCATTATGTTTAAATATTTTACTTCGTAAGAAGGCGCAAGGGAAACAAGGCCGCCCAACATTCTCCTTCTAGTGGAGAGCACAACACTAGTTTTGGTTGGGTTAGCGGACAACCCATTCTCACTACACCAAGTGTCAGTCATATTCTGTGTTACTTGCGCTTTCCCGCCAACAACTGGCAGAGTAGACCTGTAATGAAGGAGGCCAGATGATCTGCATAGACCGCGGCATAGATACCAGAACCGTTAAGTTTGACCAGCAAGGAATCAATTACAGTGCTGCCCTTACTTGTTTTAAGTTGCTTTTGTCGTAGCTAATTAAAAGTGAGGTATTTATCGAAATCTCGCAAAAAAGCTGGGTTAAATTAATTAACTTGGATCCCTACGCGACACGCCTTAACCGACTCCAATCGGGGCCAAAATTATTTATGTGATATCTTCGACGTTAGTAGTATCGATTTTGGATCGATTTGATGTATGTATTTGTTTTTGCAAAGTTGAAATCAGAAAATATGCGCTCTGCGGCAGCGCTGACTTGTGGCAAGCACAACCAATTAAAGATAAATGAAGTTAATTGATTATATAAAGTTTCGGTCAATGTATTTTTTTACTAATTCCCTCCAATATCGTAACAACCTCAATCTTATCGCCAAACTTTAATAATCGCCATTGATGCCAAATTTACATTAAAAAAATTTGTTTAGGGAAAGACAACGTATGTATGTATGTACGTTTGAATGCATGTTGCCACTGAAGAATAAAAAGTTTTATAATGAAGAAAAATGTACGGAAATACATACATATATGCACATGTAATATACTTTTATTTAGGAAGGTATCCAAATTTTTACTGAGCAAGAAAAATGTATTCACCCAAAATTCGTCGAAAAAAGTATCAATTTGGATTTGAGTGGATCTAAACAGCAACATTGACTGCTACTAATATTCCTCAGCAGAAAAGCCAGCTGGTATCATTCTAGTTTGCAACTAGGTAGTAGCTTTCTCTGCAGAGTATAAAATTAGCACGTACACTCTTAAACATTTCTGAAGCTTTCTTGAATTATTTGCTCTCTACTAAGTAGCAATTCTACAGCAGAGAATTTACGCTAAAACATTATCTCACAAACACAAGTAAACTGCTTTAACACCGGCAGCAGAGGCAGTTTAGCATGCTTTTCCTATATTTTGTTGATATTCATTCTCAAGTTGAAGTTCAAGTTTGGCATTCTAAGGTTGTTGGTCTGTCTAGCCGGTTGTTAGTTTCGAAGGTGTTATTCGCAGCATTCATAAGCAACATATCGTTTTAATAAAACACACATAAATCCATAAACACAAAAGCGGATTAGAAGTGTATTTTGAGTTAAAAAATTGTCCAGCAAGCAAACTAAATCGGCAATCGCCTGGCACAAAAGCTTCCATAATGGCTGACACACCGCCACGTGAGGTGAGTGAGTAAGTGCTTTTGTATGTAAGAGTACACTCTCATTTAATCAAGAACTGTGTATGCCAAGATTTGAGAAATTGTTAAAATGGCAAAATGCACGATTTGTTGTCGTGTGAGCGAGTTTGTATCAGCTGGTTTCTAAAGAATGCGTCACATATTGTGATAAGACCGGTTAACAGCTGTTGGTGTAGCAATGCCTTTTGTGAATCGACGTCTCGACGTAGAGAAACAAAGTTCAGTTACGCGGAATATATACATTTGTTTAAATTGGAGTGCTTGCGGATCCACGTGCTGTTGTCATGGTCAAAGTTCAACGAAACAAGCTTATTTTAGCTCTGCTTAGTCAAAGTTCGTTTCAGAAAGCAATTATTTATAATATAAAATAACAAAAAGTTAATGTCAACTTTACTATTTATAAATATGTAACTGCATTCACGTAGCATATCCGGCTTTGTATTAAGTGCAACGAGCAGAGGTAAAAGAGGGCAATTTTTTTTTTTGACTCGATAGAAGTGTTTGAAAACGTGAATAACGTCAAAGCTTGCAATAATCAACGACTGGACGACAGAAACAATAGGTCTGTTCAATATAAAAAAGTTTGTTGAAAAGCGTTCAACAACAAAAAAAAAACTAGCAAGAGATAGCCTAAAATGAGAGCGTAAACATATGAGAGAGTAAAAATTGTACCAGCAGAAATTTGCAGGTGTCAAAATACCAGCCGGGTCAGAATTTTTCAAATCAGCACCCAAAAAAACGTTGGGCATATATTTTGATGATTTGTGTCTCAACCGATAGCTCTCAGAGTCAAAAATTAGTCTGCTGAATATTTTAGCAAAAGCGAAATTTTGCAAAAGTTATTCGCAAAAAAGTTGAAGTTCAATTTCTTTTCAAAAATTCATTGTTCTTCGACGGTGTAAATAAATCGAACAAAAAATACCACAAATTAAAGATAATTGGTTATATTTTAGTATACTTATGTAAACTTTTTAAGAAAAGGTTTTTATAGTTTTTCAATATATCCTTTTAAAGGACAATTAGTTTTTAACAATGTTCTCCGCCTAGCAGAAATTTAAAAAAAATACGGTAGATACATTG
>JAPVRG010219957.1:0-19598 GCA_029783565.1 Rhagoletis cerasi | reverse complement strand
GATTCTTCAAAAATCATTAAAAATTAAAAATATTTGAAGGAGAATATTTTTAAAGGACATTTTTGACATGTTCCAGAAGGATAATTGAAAATTAAAGTTATAATTAATCTTGTTTCGAATTCTTCTTTCATTTGATACCCATATCTCCATATTTTGTGTAAACTTTTGGAAATATATTATAATTCATGGTCCTTTGGAAAAAATCCTGACTACCAGGTAAAAAACCAAAAACGCAGATTTACTAAATATTATGTCCTAGTACTATAGGGAGTATAGTAATACCGTCTTATACAGATTTAAAATGAGTAAATAAACAAAACAGGTGAACTGCACCAAGCTTATTCTGATAACTTTGACTGCAAGTCGGCACGGGTTGCCGTGGTCCGAATTGCCTAAAATTGTATTCGGAAACATTTTAAGACAAAACTAATAAAATGAAGGGTTATGCGTCAAAAAAACCACTTTGGTTTTTTGGGACAGTCTAATGTACATATATTAAAAAATTCTAAACGCTAACAAACCCACACACTTGTGAAATGAATCTGTGAATTGCCAAGGAGTGAAGTGTGTCGTTTGCATGTTATGATATGTCAAAATGTCAAATTTGCCCAAGTTAAAGTCCTGAACAGACGAACGCAAGTAGATTATAAGCTCTTATCAAATTTAAAAACTTGCTGGGAAGCTGCGAAAATGTGTGATTTACGTGCTGACCTATTTCGAGTTTGAGAAAAAAAATCAAAACTTTTATGTAGGTGTTGGTGACAACAATTGTACAAAAAGTGTTAGAGTTTTAAGAAGTTTGGCCGAGCTTCGCCGCCAGTTTTAGATGTGCGTTTTGATTTTGTAATACAAATTGAGGGATCTTCAATCTTTACACCACCTTCGAAAGGTGGTTCTTTTCGAGGCAGTTCTTTTGGTGTCTATATATTTGGACTGCCGATTCAATTCAAATTCTTGATAACCGGAAAAGAATAGATTTTCCGAGACGCTCAAAATGAGTATTTATATTTTCGATGACTACGATGTTGGAGGCAATGCTGTTTCTCCAAACAATTTCTTGGGGTGTGGAAATTTTTGCAAAGAATGCTTCGAGTCTGTTAGTAAAAGATATGTATCTTTCGATAGTTTTGTAATACCTTTTTAAGTGATCATCGAACATAAAAACCGCTGAGTCATGTGATATGCCTATGGCTTCTACAGTCTTGCGCCCTTCAATATCTGATCGTCCAAAGAAAAATTATGAATTTTTAAATTATTTCTGGTGGAGTCAGCTCAAATTATGAAATTCATTAAATGACTTCTTTAACATTAAAATCAACATAACAATTTTCTGTACTATTTATTTAGCTTATTTTTGGTTTCAGTGATATTTTTTCACAACAAACGCGAAATTCATTTATACCATTTTTGTGAAAATTCAAAAAGTTTTATTGCTGTAAGGTTATAGTAACCCGGGTCAACTTCATGTTGATTACTCTTGACATTGCTTCTTTAACAGCACTAAGGAACAGAAAACGAACCGACTGGAAAAATATAAAAACACACTGTCGGCCTCTTTTCATGATAAGCTCTGATTTTCGCTAAGACCTGATGAAGTGACTCTCTGGAACATAAACTGTATTTCTCTCGGTGAGCTGGATCCATCGTCAAAAATTTATGAAGCTGTGAACTTTGTGTAAAATGCCTATAATGCTGATTTCAGGACCTACAGCCCAAGCACCTTTCCGAAGGGCAAATAGAAACCGCAGTGGTGTAATCGTAAGATTTCAGCACTGAGGAAGAATAGCAGGAGGCTCTTTTATCAAGACAAGAGAAAAGGTATTTGGCAACTCTACAAGAGTCCAGCGACACTTTGGACACTTCGCCCGGCCCTGGGATCCACTCGTCCCTAGCCAACACCGTAAGGCACATCGTAATTTATGATAAGGTGGAGTGGGCTATAAAGTCCTTCCAAACCCTATAAATCTCCGAGAGTTGATAGAATATTTTCCGCGCAACTATAAGCAACTAAGGAGATACTTTGCCCTCTGCTTTCTACGGTTTTTACAACCTGCCTAGCCCTAACTCACATACTGCATGAGTGGACTAAGGCGAATTTGGTTTTTCTGCAAAAAAGGAGGCAGGACCGCTTATGTGAAATCGAAAGATATCAGGCCTATAAGCCTCACTGCATTTCTTCTAAAAACTCTAGAGAAGCTATATGATGAATATATTCGACAAAATATGAAAAACTACAATCTCTTGTTGATGAAACATGACGTAGAGAATGGTCTATCAGTATATATTATGACATGCCAGCTGCTTTTAAATCTGTATCAGACCGATCCTTAACCTGCTGACATCAAAGTGCTCCTTGACTGTTGTATGGGTCTCTAGACACAGGGACATTCCTGACAACTGCATAGCTGACGAGCTGTCAAGGAGAGGGACGGAAATATTGAAAGTGAACTCAGCTCGAGACGCAGGCATACGTCTAACCTCCCACAAACACTGATCAAAGGCTGAACTCATCGGGGAGGTAAACACCGGATCGGCTGTGGAAACCACCTCTCATGGCCAAAAGTCGATGTAAAGCGATTTTTCAGATTAGGAGTCAGGGTAATCACCAGACACTGCCTTATGGGCACGCATTTCTGCCACTGTCCCGCCCTAGCCAGGACGCGCAGCCACTTCTTCAACAAAGCGAGCATTTTAAATGTTTTTGCTATATAAAACGTACTCGGAGGTCTTAATTTTGAAGCAGAGAGAAAAGCAACTGGCTACTTTCACTGGCTTTTTCATCCTACATGTGGCTCCGTATACTTGCATTGTGCCAGCAACTCTAACCCAACCTAACCTAAACTAAACTTTGCCGGCATTTGTGTATATTAAAGATCCACCCAACGACTATAAGATGCCAGTTTTTTCAAACTAGTAATTTCAAATGTTGCATTAAGAAGCATAATATATCCTTTGCAATTTTAATTCTTCTGTTGCATTGAAATTTCAATACCCTTGGTTGAAAGCGATGTTTCGATTTCTGTATTTAACTTTGTCCAGTCTTTATGACCAGACACCGCCCCGCTGTGTACCAACTGTAATTAGTCAACTTTGCTTTCAATTAATCATAATTGACCTACTTAAAAAATTAATGGCTTATGGCGCATGGTACAAAGCAACTCACCACGCTCCCCATCTTACTTGCAAACATGCAAATGCTTTTAAATAATTTTTAATCGCACTAGCAGAAAGTAATAAAGCGTTTCACATGGTATTCTCTCCGCTTTTGTGAAAGAAGTCACATTTCCGCCGTAGCATCCATAAACGAGGCGGACAATTTACGTTCCTTCTCAAGTAAATGTATATTACTAATGACAGCATCTCCAACAAAAACTTTGATTGCAAAGAAAACAGCCAGCAAAGATAAGGAACTCACAACCTGAAACAACAGTCAAGTTCAACACAAAACCAAAAGCAGAAACAGAAACAGACACAGAAAGACAATAAAAAATTGTTTATGGGCAAACGTGCGCTGACTGCAAGTTGATGCCGCCGCCGTGCTGTAAATAGCTCCTTAAGGCTCAAGATACGAATTCACGTAATTACCATTCGCATTATGACCAAATGTCCAGCTGAGTGCCGTGAGCGCGGGTTCATTAAAATGTTGGCACTTGAATGGCAGCACTGCCTTCCATGGCGGGGTGCTCACAAAAAATGTGGACAGAAATGGAATGTCGAAGACAACTGCATTGCTCGTTTCTTTAAGTGCTATTGCTAGTGCCACACTTAACTGGCATGCAGCTATCCGAGACAAGTAGAGAGCGAATTGCGGCTGTCAATGTGTCATAGGCAAGGACGACGAGAGTACGCGAATGAAATTGGTCTGCCTGCACACACTGGAACCTTTGGACCCCAAACCATTTGTCATTTCCTCAATAACACAGAGAAAGAAGAATTCAGCGTAAATGGTTAAATAAAAGCAAATGGAAATGAAACTATAACTTCTACTGCGAAAACAAAAGCACAGCGCAACGCATTCGTAAGAAATCGTACAAATAAAATTTCCCCAGTATGAGTTTGTAACTTTTTTTTTGCATACTTCTCTGCTTTTTCGGTTTTTCGCATTTGCCGCTTTGTGTAAACGTGTGTATGTGTATATTGTTGTTGTTGCTGTCTCTTCAGCTGCTACACTAACATTTCTCTTTTGCTGAGTGCAGATGACTTTGTGAATTAGGTCACATTTAAAATTTAAATGCACATTCGGTTGAGTTAACTGCCAAATGGATTTATTTATGTTCCATTCTCCAGCGCGCACACACACATACATACATACACACTTTCATATCCGTTTGTTAAGCGCGCTTACGCACGCACTGCAGCTTTGCTGCCAAATTGTAATCGCATACAAAATTGCTACATACCAATGCAGTTTCACTTTAAACAACTGTAAATTTTACGGAAAACCCGACAGGCTTGCATGTGTGCTTTTAACAAATAAATACATCAGCACGCATACATTTATATTTGCTGGATTATATGCGCTTATCTAACAATATTTTGTCGGTACATAGCTGAAGGGAAAGCTGCTAAGTAGTTTTGAACTAGAATTCTACCAGTGAGATTTTATTTATTTCAACTAGTTCGGGGTAGTCTGCCCGTACATCGCCAGTTAAAGAAATAAATATGACTTACAGGCAGAGCACGATACTCGATTTTCAAATTTCAGGGAACTAAAAAATTTATTAATTAGTTTTTCTGGATTTAATTTAATTTCTACGGCATTTTCATACCCGAATGGGGAAATTATAATTTTTTTTGCATAACGGCTTAGAAGAATCGGGATAGACTTACACTAGTGCGGCTCAATTTGTATGGATCGATTTTTTCGACATCGTTCCTAGCATATTCGGATTCTTCATAAAATTCTAAGAAAAAAATGCTCCATAGCTCTAAAGTCAGTTTCGAGCCTGCGCATTTTTGAAAGAAGATATCTTTTATATAAAAATTAATTAATGTCCGTTAGTCTCGCTAAGGCTCGAAAACGGCTTGACCGATTTGAATATTTTTTTGGGTTTGTTTTTTATAATATCCGGATGGTTATAACCAGAAAAATAAAATTCGAGAGTTGCCCCCTGTTTAAAAATTTCAGTATAAGTAAATTAATGAGATAAATTAGATATTAAAAAATGGGTGTCAAAAATAAATAGGTTACGAAGGCTAACAGATGAAAATATTTTTGAGGGGAGTTGCCACCTGTTTCAAAATTTAATTTAATTAAATTGGTAAGATAAATTAAATATTGCAATATGGGTATCAAATTTAAAAGGTTTAAGAAAGCTTTCTGCTGAAAATATTTTTGAGTCGGGTTGCCACCAATTTCGAAAATTTAATTCAATAATCATGATAAGATAAAGTATGTATTATAATATAGGTGTCAAACAAAAGGTATTTGAAACATTTTTGGTTAAGAAATATTTTCAATAAGCCTGTCACCTACCTGAGCTGTAGAAACTAAAAGTCATACTTGCCAATATTATTCATTATTCATTATATTATTGCAAACTAGTATGCAAATTTATTGAATTTTCCTGAGTTTTTCACAAAGTTTAGACGTTTTATTTTTATGTTTCTTGGTGTAGTATGAACTATGTTTTTCTAAAAATTTATCGGAAATAAATTAGAAACTTTGCATATATTGCGAAAAATTCACTGTGCGGACACTTTTGTTCGACACTGTAAGTTAATAAAACTTTAGCTTTAAAGTATCCAAAAATAATAAAATTTTACAATATATATTTCAAAATTATTTTTCGAATCATAGACTGTTTTATGATTAACAAATACTTATTTTGGTTTTAGATCCTTTTTACTTTCAACACAAGGTATCTGTTTTCTACTTTCTATTGTCAATGCATTTCAAATTTCGAGTTCATGTGACTATAATTCCGAAGTTAGAGCTGATTAAATATTCCACGCCTATGGCAGGTGCCACACTCCCTCCCCTCATTGGCGAGTCCCAATTTGTTTACCCTATTATAGGTCCAGGAGTCAGGGCAATACTCTGTCAAAATTTTATTCGATTCTGTCCATCCGTTTAGGCTGCAACCTGGCACATACATAGATACTTCCACAAATATATAGTAGATTTGCTTGAAGCGCCATCTGGCGGTTCATTAAATAAAAAATAGATATTAGAATGTATGAATTTTTCATACACAAAACTCGGAAGCACAAGTTTTTATTAAAAAAAACATTCGTAACGCTTTAGTATATATCAATCTGTATATTGACTTAGTATTAATTAAAGATATCTTCTTTTAAAAATGCTCAGGCTCGAAATTGATTTTAGAGCTATGGTCTAAAAGGCTTTTTTTCTTAGAATTTTATGTAGAATCTGAATCTGCTAGGAACGATGTCGAAAAAAAATTTACCCGCCCTAATATACACATATGTATTTATAGGGGATGTCCCAGAAGTCGACGTCAAGCCGGAAACGGGTGACAGAAAAGGTCATAATAGTTATCAGAAAAATGTAAAACAAAAATCTATGTCTTTTATTTTTTAAACTACAGGCATTCAAAAAACCGAAAAAATTTACACCTTGTGATGATTTTTTAATTCCCGTTACTGCAAATTTTACTTTTTCTCAATTTTATTTTTATTATGTGATGCAGAGTAATTCTTCTATAAACTGTCGTCTAAAATTTATAGCCAACTGCTCTAGCTTGAAAGAAAATTGTTTGGCCAAAAAATTTAAATTTAATGCTTCGCCCAATTTTAGCTGACTGTACTGAAAAAAAAATGTACTGACTAGTTTGGCAAGCAACTTTGAAAGTTGGCGCATTTAATAAGGATCTTAAAATGGTATGACACCTGCTAGGTTGTTTCTTAAATTATGGATAAAAACTCAGTTTCCAACATTTTTTTCTTACTTACTTAAAACGATTGTAGTGTATCCAAGACTTTCCTTGACACCATAAAATTTAAGGTAATTCTAGTTTGAGTGAAACGGAGACAGCCATTTTACGGAGAGGTTACAGACAGAGGTTACAGACAGAGAGCGACGCCCCTTTGTTCTGGCCCTGCATATACCAAAATGGTCAGAACAAGTCATATTAATTGGATTTTTACAAAATTTGGGAAATTAACTTGACATTGCACACTCATTGTAACCGCTTTATCGATTTCTTTTAAACTTGGAACACATATTTCCTTTGAAATTTTTTTTTAGATTGGGCAACAACACTTCCTATATAATGATAGTTTTTTAGTTACAAAAGGACTGCGTCGAATAACATTGTATGCTACAAAAATGATGATGTGTTTTGAATCATTTGTCAGATTCTCAAAATCTAAAGTCCTTTACTTTTGGAATTATGTATCAACAATATCATAGATATAAAATTACAAAAAAATAAAACTTAGTATTTTTTAATAAAAAGATTTAGATATTTTGAAATCATCTATGATTTTACGACAGTATATAACACCCCTGCAGCTATTTAAAACCACTTTCTCTTGGCACGAAGTTTACATTATTCCTTTTCAACCACTTCAAAGCTGCTGTTCCGTGTTGATATTAAGTGATTTCCCTCGTATTTACATACATATATCGCTGTTGATTGTCGCCGGCGTCACGAATAAGCCGCTTCTATTTTCACAGGTGCATATGGCATGAAAAACACGGAAATCCTTGGAAATTTTGTGACTTTTTGCTCTGAAATTTTAAATAACATCCTATCGAGGATCGGCTCAGGCAGCAGACAAAAGTCTGGCAAAACGTACGTAAACTATAATTTGAATACATATGTATGTGTGTACATCAATAATATGTGACCCGGCCTATGAAAAGGTGGCTTATGACTCAAAAAAGAAAGGACTTTCTAGTTTTCACCACGTGAAAGAGCGTCTCAAAAACTATCGAAACCATGTCATGTCATGTTTTGAGTCATAAGCCAGCTTTTCATAGGCCGGGTCACATATAATTTATGACAAGCATGACGTACAGTGCTATTCGATACAGTCCTTATTAAAAATACGTGCGCCGTTTAGGTGAATTACGGTTCCGTCCGAGTTTGGACTTCTTTGCTTTATTTGATATTCTCTAAGTATTCGGGCTATTATTATTTTTTATTTGCTATTTTCAGTTATCCTACTGTGAAATTTTCCCAAAAAGCAAAAACTAAAAAAAGTCGCGTTAGTAAAAGTACATGTCCGAAATAAAATTGGCAAAAAAATAATTAAATTTTAATCGACTATTCTAACAAGTTTTTTGTGATCGCTTTTATACTTCTCTCACATACACGCACGCATACACAAGGGGAGTTTAGTCACAAAAATTTATTACACTCCCTCATGTCCTTGCCACGTTTTATGCGAACATACAAGTAGTAGCTTTTGCAGCGTATAACTGGCGTGCGTAGGCAGGCCAAAAAGTTCGCGTAATGAAGATGTTGCAGAGTAAAGGGGATTTTTTTTAACCTAGCTTTACTTTATAACGAAATACACTTCAATCTTATGTTTTAGTCAAATCGGTTTATTAACTTTTGAGATATCGTTGGATAAACACATAAATCACAGAGCAAATATCGACTAACTATGAAGGAATTTAATTTATAATTTATAGTTTATAATTTATACTTTACAGTCTATACCGAAATTCACCCCACACACTTGTGTAAATATTAATTTAATTTATTTGGAGATGGCATTCCATACTAAATAACAAAATTTTTACAGAATGCCTTACTTTTTCTTTTATTTTAATATTAACGACCTTAATTTTAAGTTACTATTGTAATACACACATATATATTTATCTTGAAAGAAAAATGAATAAATCTTAATCTAATCTAAAAGAAAGTGCTGGGCTACGTTAAAGGGCATTCTATATAGGGTGGAGGGTTACGCACAATAGATAACTTTACATCTCGCGTTGCATATGGCTTATAATAATAATAATAATAATAATAATAATAATAATAATAATAATAATAATAATAATAATAATAATAATAATAATAATAATAATAATAATAATAATGGAATATGAAATTCATGCTTTGATTAAGTTCCTGACCTAGCGGCAAAAATTTCAGCAGATAACGTGAACTCTTGCCGATGACAAATAATGATTTACAAATGGCATAGTACTTAGTAAGCATGATAGAGAGTCATACGAAGGCGATCAGCTCTCAGAGCTACCGGCTGAAACATCGTCCTCAGATGAATATGTATATACATATTTTTTAAAAAGCCGAAAAACTGGTGCTGTATCTACGATCGAATGAGCATTTATTTGTTATTAAAAATGTGAAGGGCTGTAAGCGCTGTCTGATTATATGTGTGATTTGTGTGTTTCATAGGTAAGCGCAATCGTAATGATAATGAGTAGATCAGTTGCCGTCAGACTGCTTATAACCGTCGACGCATTATTACAGCGTACGGCGTAGTGTACGTACGTATTCAAAATTAAAAGCTATGCACACTATTTCTATTTCCTAGGGTTGTTATGCTGCGATTGTGTGCTAGGTGGTCGTAAACTCAAAATGTGCACACGCATTTATGACTTTTGCGACATACGCTCTACGCCGCAATTCTGCTCCAGCGGTAAGAAACTTGCAACTTAGCAGTGCTGTCAATGCACACACTTTTACCTCTTACCCATTGAAACCCACTGATGTAGACAAAACATTTTTGTTGGTGGTATAAGAGAACTTTATGAAAGACCTTTGAACTTTTTTTCATTTCATGTTTAATTTCACATCACTTCCGCCTCATTCTGCGAACTTTGTGATCTCCCCTCGTAATTTTGTAAGTTAAGCGGCAGCAATAAACTTAGCTCTAACAATGAAATAAAGTTAACTACAAACAGAAATACATATATATGTACATACATACATATATATGGATTTCTGTTTGTAGTTAACTTTATTTCGTTGTTAGAGCGAAGTTTATATATATATACATACAACTTCTTCCACCTCTCTTGCTCATATTCTAGTCAAATTTCATCACCACTATGTTCATATATTTTCATTGCCGGACTAATTACTTTTGCGAACAAATTTTTCAGCGAAAATGTTTTTTAAATATAAAATTAGCACAAAAATCGATGTTTAATTAATTTTTCTTAAGGATATGTGTATATTTTTTACAACGACTACAAAAAACCATTTACCGTTATTTCAGCTTATCAAGTACGAACAGTTGATAGAAGGATGATTAATGTTCAATTCACTTTAATGACAATAAGTTTAAAATCATTAATATGGAAATACAATTTCTTATAATTCAGCAGAAACAACTCATTTTTTAAAAAGTATATCAAATTAGTTTTCGCTGCCGTCCGCTGCGCCCGACACGTTCGACTGACTCTCTGATGCTGAGTATGTATCACGGCCAGGGTTGCCATGACAAGTGCAAATATATTTTAAATATATAACTTAGCTACTTTCAATTAATTTTACTCAATAATATATGTTCATATATTTTTTACAGCGACAACAAAAATTAATTAATTTCACGAAATTTCAGTGAATGGGCGTCAAGTTACATGCAAAAATTATGCTTTAGATAAACTCAGCACCAAATTTTCCCTAAACTCGTGGTGAATTTCATTATAATTCTTAAACTATTTTGAAATAATTTAATAACAATTTTGGTCCCGACTGGAGGCGGTTACGGTAATTTTAACATTGACCCCTGTGCGACACGCCTTAACCGTCTGCAATCTGGCCCAAAAGTTATATGTGATATCTTCGACTATCGCTGTGGTGTAGTGGCAAGGAGTGCGCGCTTCCATTCCGCAGGCCTGGGTTCAAGCCCTGGTCAAAGCAACATCGCAAAAAAAATTTTTGAAACAGGGTTTTTTCTTAACAGCGGTCGCCCATCGGTAGGCAATGGCAACCCTCCGAGGGTGCTTCTGCAATGAAAAAGCTTCTCATAAAAATACAATGGCCGTTCGGAGTCAGCGTAAAACTGTAGGTCCCTTCCATTTGTGTGACAACATCAAGGCGCACGCCACAAATCGGAGGAGAAGCTCGCCCAAACACTAACATATGTGTAAGCGTCAATCTATTATTGTTACATTATTATTATCTTCGACTATAGTTGTATCGATTTTAGGTATTAGATGAAAAAAAATAATAATTTTAATTTTGTAAGTCTTCGATGGGTAATCTGAACTTACCACATCCGAACATAAATTTCGAGAGCAAATACACCGCCATTAATTTGAATTCCAACTTACACAATTTTGTTCTCATAAGTAGGATTTAAATCTTCCCTTAAATTATAAACAAATTTAAATTATCATTTCTTTGCCTACAAAAAAATTAAAAGAAGCGTCCGAACTCTAGGATTTGTACTCAAATGTAACAGGAATATGAAGAAGTATGTATCTACTTCTTTAGAAAATTAAAATTTGTCCAAAAAATATATTCGAGTGACGAGTCTTTCAATTTGTAAGCATTTATTGGAATTTGCTAACTTCCGTTTAAAAACAAAAGTCATACGCTATTTTAATATATTTTATACGCAGCACACACATTTTGAATAAATTTAAAACGCACATTCACGCACATGCAAAACCCTTTGTGAATTAATTAAAATACCATGTACACTTTTCATTAATTTTCATTAACAGTGAAATTGTTTTCGACCACATTCGTTTATCTCTCCAACCTATTAAGCTAACATGGCGTATGTTTTCATTTAATCGTACGAAAAATAGCAACAGCAACGGTCACCGCACAGTGGTCAATAAATGGAATTTAATATTCATAATTCACTGGAGCCTTCATTTCTCAACCAATGTGATCAATTGTTTTTTTTTTAAATGAAAGCTTATAAAATTTTTAAGAGACTAGCTGAGCCCGATTTTTGATGTTTTATTTGTTTACATTAAATTTTTTAGTGCAAAATGCAGAAAAAGTGGCAATGCTGAAGAAAATCGATTCTCCTGTTCAAGTTAATAAATGTTACACAATAAAAACTAGTTTAAAACAACTTTAGAGTTACCCCAAAACGAAAAAAAATGTCACAAGGAAAATTTGAAATGTTAAAAAAAAATCACACCAAAAAAAAATTTTTGAGTCTTCAGAAAAATGTTGGGTATGCAGTTTTATAGACCATTAAATTTTAATATAATAAAGTGCAAGTTTCAATTGGCTAAGAGTTGGCGTTGATTTTTAATTTTTTTTTCGCTAACATTTTGAGCACATACATATGCATGCTAAATGGCAATTAAAAGCGAAAAAAATTATTAAAAATCAACGTAAATACTTAGCCACTTGAAACTTGTACTTTATTGTACTAAAATTTAATGGTCTATAAAACTGCATATCCAAAAGTTTTCTGAAGACTCAAAATTTTTTTTTATTTTGGTGAAAAATTTTTTTAAACATTTCAAATTTTTCTTACAGTTGTTTTAAACTAGTTTTTACTGTATAAAATTTTTTAACTGGAACAGGAGAATCGATCGTTTTCAAAATTCCCACATTACCTGCATTTTGCACTAAAAAATGAAATGTAAACAAAAAAAAATTAAAAATCGTGCTCACCTAGTCTCTTGAAAATTTTATAAGCTTCCATTTAAAAAAATAATTGATCAAATTGGTTGACAAATGAAGGCTCCAGTGAATTGTGTACATTAAATTCCATTTATTGACCACTGTGCACCGGCACACCAACAAATTTTCATACAAGTATAAATATGTGAACTCTTGCATACATTTAAGGATTAGTGCAGATAAGCGTACATTTGTTCCTGCCTTTCTTGTTCGCATTCCTGCCGTTAGGCACTCCTGACTACTTTCTGTGGCGTTGGGCGCCAGCGAATCGCGCGTAAAACCCTCGCTGCCATTCCCACTTGTCCGTCACTGTCAAGTGCACTCTTTGATATGTATATCCATCTTAACGCCTGCTTTCCGCCAAAGGGTAATACATACATATCATTCCTTTGCAACTTAGACAAGCACTTAGGCTTTTTAGTACGCAAAAACTTTAGTTCATTACCGACTTCGCTTTAACTTAGCTTCTATGCATGTTATTGAAGTAAAAGTTTTTTTGCAAAAATATTTGCTGCTTCGTTGGCCACTTTTGTAATTAATCTTTTAGTGCTCTCGCCGCCATCTTTTCTCTAAGCTAACTAAATTGGTTAAAAGCATTTTTGCTAACCATTCTGACAACACACCTACCATCATCATTCTCTTATGCGCGCGTCATGGCCTGATGGCACCGAACTAAAAGTGATAAATTACCGTTGCCCAATCGGGCGTACCAAACTATGTAAAATACCGTGACGATGCGAACCGAACAAATAGCTTTCGGGTGTAAATTTGCTATGAAAATAACTGCACGGCAGGATATCTGGCAAGATTTCCCCTCCCAAAATGAAAGCGAAGCAATCAAGCATTAATAATGATATTCCTCAATCACGCTCTAAAGTCCAAGCTAATTGAACGGCGAATTATGCGAAATTAAGTTTTAAAACTGTGGTCGGTATTCTTAATTTAAATACCAATTCAAATCGCTCGTATTCCTCACAATCAAATAGCAGTACATACAATAGTCAATCAATCACCTTTTCAGCCAGCCGCAAAATACTCTATGACCGCAAATCAAAAGTTTATTCATTGGCGAACAATGAAAGTAGTGGCCACTACAACTACTGAAAACATATGAATGAAGATGCAAGCCCATAGTGTAGCTTTTTTTTATACACGTATTTACTATGGATGTATGTAAGTATCAATGGCATGGAATAAAGGGAACAACAAAACGCCGAGTTTTTGAATATCTAAAACCAGGGACCGAAAATAAGAGTTAATTTTTTCAAGAGTTAAACTGGGCCAGATATTTTTTAAGTCCGAAATTAAAGCCCTTTCCGGATAATAAAAAAACCGCTTATCCAAATAAAACAAATGAAAGAGGATGAAAATAGCTTTAAAACAGGGGCCGTAACGGTTATGATCTTTAAAATAAAAATCATAATTTAATCGTTAAAATTTGATTTCTTTTTTTCGATCAAATTTAATCGTTGTTTGATTTTTATTTTATCGATCAAAAATATATTTTATCGAAAAATAAAAATCATGATATTTAACGATTACTTTCGGTCCCTGTTTAAAAATTAAATGTCTAAACCAAGAAAGCCACCTTTTGAAATATATTTCAACAAAAAATTTTATTTAATTATCATAGAATAAACCTTGGGTCAGGTATATAAAACTATTTTGTACTAAATTATTAAAAAAAATATTAATGGAGGTGGTAAACTTCGTTCGCTA
Source organism: Rhagoletis cerasi (assembly GCA_029783565.1). NCBI lineage: Eukaryota > Metazoa > Arthropoda > Insecta > Diptera > Tephritidae > Rhagoletis > Rhagoletis cerasi. Next base: position 5,328 of record JAPVRG010219957.1, on the reverse strand, counting down.
TTTCGGTTTAAAAGCTATTTCAATCCTCTTTCATTTGATACCAAATATGTTTAATTTGGGTAAGCGGTTTGTTTGTTATCCGGAAAGGACTTTTATTTCGGATTTAAAAAATATCTGGCCAAGTTTAACTCTTGACAAAAATAACTGTTATTTTCGGTCCCTGTCTAAAACTAAACGGCGTGCAGCAGAGACCGCAAAAATTAAAAAATCAAGCTTGATTCTATATCACTCTGCTGCACCCACAGTTGTTTGAGGAAAAATTATTTTTTGAGCACTATTTCTAAAACATGTGGACATTCCCTGAAAATCAAAAAAAAACAAATGTAAATCTACCTAGTACTAATTCGATAAAGCAAGACAAGTATATATAATAATTTGATAAGTACCTTTCCTAATATTATACTTTTTGCAGAAAAAATAATTTTCAAAGGGTAATTGCGGTAGAAATTTATAACGAATTGAAAATATGTGTAATAACTTAGTACAGCCTATGTACAAAAATTATGTAAAAAGTTGTGTCTAATAGTTCTATACAGCTAAAAACCATGAAAGGATGTCCACGGGATGCATATTTTCACCTCTCTTTTGAAGAACTCACCTTGTGGCTGCAACCGTCGGATACTCAGATGGATATATATGTACTATTATTGTCCGGTCACATAGGCATAGAAGATGATGAAGAGCCAGAGGGGCTTACTAGGAAGGTGGCAGCAATTGCACGAACAGGCTCCGAGCCCTCTGTTGGAATATAGACACACAACATCAGAAAAGAGATAACAATTAAAGAACAGCAATGGAACTAAGTCACTGGGCAGCGCCACGTAAAGAAGCTATTGGAAGGATGCGATAGGAAGAAATATGGTACGCTTATTATACTGTTGAAGAGAAAATTAAGAGTTCTAATTAATGTATCTTAACAGGTCATAGCAGATTAAGAAGTCACTTAGACAAACTCGGTATCTTAATTGCAATGCCGCTGAACCTTCTTAGCAAAAGCTCTTTGAATGTGACGCAGTGACGAGAAGACGAGCTAAGTACCCCAACAACCTTTTGGATATCATAAGGGAGCTAGGACTGACCTACGTGGTTTAAGGAGCAATAGGGCACAATAGATCTAGTCGTCACAGTGCAGTCCTAAACAAATATCTATTTCTATGTATATATGTTACTAATTGCCTAACGTCAATGAATGCAATTTGTGCATTTGTGTGTTCGCTCGAGAGCTCTAGGGCTGGGCATAGCTGATCTAAAGTGAGGTCGAAAGTCAAAAATCGCTGACTTCAAATTCATACATGTAAGACTTATGCCGCTATTCCGGCTAAGTCGCCGTCTTTCCGCTTAAATAAAAGCCACCACACTCACACAGTTTGAGTTTAAAATGTGTGTATGAATTATTGTCACATAAGTAAAACGAGTAATATTTACATTTAATATTTAAATGATAGTTGTAATTAATTTTAAATAATAGTTTTAAGTAATTTTATTGTAATTTTAACATTAAGTTTTATACGAGTTTCCGAGCGTGTTTCAACGTCCGCGTCCGGCTAGTCACTCTCGATTCTACTGTCCGTTCGGTTTTTATCTGTCTCGTTCGTATGTTGCGTTCACTTCGTCGTGGCGTCGCCACCTTGTCCGCATCTATTCCCCCATGCATATGTATGTACTTCATTTCCTCAAATTGGCTGTTGTTTGTGAATTAAAGTGAAAGTACATAACACCCATTGCGGCACCGTCACCGTCAGTTGTCAAAACAGTTTAATCGGTGTATTTGTATGAAGTAAAGCTCATAAACTTGCCTACACTCGCAAGTCGTAGAGAAATGCTAGGTATAATATTTATCGTAAAATATATGACAGGCTTGATCAACAGCCCGGTCCTTCTGGCTGAGGTAAATTTTAATGTTCCCTCTCGAGTGTCTAGACACTTTCGACCTCTATTTTTGAAGCCATGCAAAACTAATTTTGAACTAAACGAATCATTCCGTTGTTTATGTCAAGATTTTAACTCTCATTGCAGCACGTTTGACATATCGGACTCGATTTTTTGCTATAAAGAAAACTATCATTTCCACTCTCAATAATTGAAATACTATCTTTAGCATATCCAATCAGCTGATGAATTTGATTCTGTAGCAGAATAGTTTTAGATCTCGACACTTAACAAACTCCTGTTTCCACGACTCGGCACCAAAAAAAAAAAGTTCCGTACGTCATGCGGACTGCGCCCCTCGTGTCGGTTGGGCGGGAATGGAGCGTAAAAACCGTTGGGATTATTTATTTATTTATTAAGCGCACAAAGCTGACGGAGACGGTAACGCACTAATCAGCACAACTTTCAACTTTACTTATGCGTTTGCGTTAAGTGACAACTATTATGTGTTTTGTTTATATATTTGAAAGTAATTTTTTTCAGTTTGTGATTTTTTTTTGTTTTATTTAAAAAATAAATGTATGATGCTGACATTGACGGTGACGCAACGGCGGCTATGTACTTTCACTTTTAATACCAATGGAGGTTGTCATCAAAATTTCAAAACTTGTAATTCGAATTTAAGTGCAGATTCGAAGCGGCTAAGAATTCGCATTGATTTGAAAAATTTCTTTTGCTGACGGTCTTTTGCAGGTCTAAACATTCAAATTAAAATGTTTAAATTAATTTTTTTGACGTTTTCTAAATTTTTTATAACATAAAAAGTAAGGTGCAATATTTTTTTTCAAAAGCCAGGCTCTTTGAAAGAGCGAACTTTCCGCTATACCAAAGGTATTTTTATTTATTTTACATGAGGTTCTGTTACGAGATAAAAAGATTTATATGGAAAGACCTCGAGAAAATTTCTCAAATTCAGATATCTTTTGTAAATAAAGCCATATATGTATGTATAGGAACTTTTTTAATGGCAATCTATGTATCTTTAAGATATATTCACAATTTAGACATTTCGTTCACATTTACATTCCTCAGAAACCGTAAAACTTGAAACCCCGCGAATTTCCGAACCGTTATCCGACCTCTGAAACATATTAAAACCAGGTTTTAAAATCTGCATGGTCTAAATAATGATAGCAAACACTGTGGGTAATATGGAGCAAAATAAAAAATTTCCATACAAAAGAATTTTAGTTTTTGTTTAGTTTCAAGACGTCAAATTCATTAGATTTAACAAATACTTACTTTTTGCAACGTTCTTTCAAGTCACACTGTGTCCAACAAATATTAAAGTGTCTAAAATGTATTTGTTGACACATTTCACACAGTTTAAAATGTACCTCTTAACTGTCACGAAAAAATGTTGCTAGAACCATGTTGACAACATCTTTTGAGCTTTTTCACTTCGTGAACAGAGTACATCTTTGTCGTGAAAAAGTTGAGGAATTCCAATCGTATCTCACGGCAAGAAATTTTAATGAATTTTGACAGCTTTTCACGTGACATGTGAACGGCATTCTATACTTCACAAAAAAAAAATATTTTATTTGGTCCTGAAATTGCCAGACCCATTTCTAGAAGACTATTCGATTAAAAAAAAGTTGCGCAACAAATATTGTTATCGAAGGGATATTCTTCCGAAATTTAGGTACAATTTTGCTAACTTTAGTCTGGAAAACGCCACGCACATTTCTAGGGGGTTGTCGCCTTTAAAAAAATCTTCCCGAACAAACGTTTTTTACACAATTTTTTACACCTTGCTAAATGTAAAGTTTGAAACTTTAATTAACATGACCGTTATTATAGTATGGGCAATATTTTTATAAAAAAGTTGACAATAAAAATTTAACTTGAAAAATATTGTGAATATTTAAAGGAAAAATCACCATTCGACCAGTTCTGCGCGTTACTGCACAAAAGAACTGCCTCAACGAAATCCTCAATTTTATTCACCAAATTGGTTTGCTTCAAAGTAACTATTCATCCAATGTCCAGGGCATCCAAACGTAAGAATTAGTTGACGTTGAGTTTCATAACCTACAGTTATCAATAATTCACTCAAAATCTTAATAGAACTTCGCCAAACCCCAAAGGATTTGCACTTAGAACGCATACCTGTTTAGGTTAGGCATTTACTAATTTATATTGCTGTGGCTTTGAGATAACGGGGCAGTAACTCACTGAATAAGCAAATTCGAAGCACTTACACGGATGCTTTTGAAACGCTATCCTATTCATTTGTGGCCCACATTTCACACATAAATCTTGCATATTGATAGTATTGACACTCCAATATCCGGGCAGCTCTTGGCCTCCTTCTCATTGCCGATATATTGTAGGCTCCTGCCTGTATGCATAACTGAAATACACATACATTTATAGTCTTTATGTATGAAGACATATCCTTGCCACTTGTGAATACGTCAAAGCTTGACGAATTTTGTATTCAAATCATCAATTCACAGAAATCCCTGGCAAGCAGCAAAGCAAATCCCAATCAGGAGTATGATGAACGATAAATGTATGTCGACAGCGCTGGCATTTGACTGGCAAGTATGCTGTGTTCAAACATACATACATACTACGTATATACGAGTACACTCTACAATACAACTGAGTGCATGAAAAACTCATATCGCAATGCTCATCAGGCTATATTCGAATTAATTCGCAAATTTCGATTCAAATTCAAATTTGCAAAATTTCCAATGCTCGAATTAACATCTCTTCGATGCAAATGCAAAACGTAAGCGCAAGAATGTGAACACCTGCATAGCTGTATGCGTACGTGTATATATGTATGTAGCTAAAATGAATTGAAATTCAAGATTATGCGCACAACAGTGCGATTGCCAAGCAAATGAAATAGCTATCGCTCAGCCAGACATTTAATTGATCACACACATTCACAAACACATGCTCATTTTAACAAGCACTGAAATGTGGTTACAAATTGCATTGAACGCAACGACGAATGCATGCCACTCCTGATCAGCACACCCCTCCACCCCTCCGCACCATCCGCACCCTCACGCTAACACCAGCTCAACCGGCTACGCGTATTTTCAGTTGCAGTAACAAGCAAAGCCGCAGCACCGACAACATGGAGCCAACGGCAGAGCCGCTTTATATGTGCACCTGTCTCCGAGTTGCCTCAGCAGCAACAACAACAGCGTCATCTACGTAGGCCTCATTGCTGTCGTTTTCCGTAATTAATGCTGCACAGTAGCTATGTACGTGCCATTGCTTCAGGCTGTACACTAGGGTGGATCGACAAAAAAAGTTTTTCCAGTCCACCCCTAGGATTAAAGATATTTTGAAGGCGATCGCAAAAAAAAAATTTTTTTTTTTTTGCCACGCCCCCCCGATGGGCTATTTACTTTTTTTGACACTACGTCGCCA
>JAPVRG010219936.1:2338-18250 GCA_029783565.1 Rhagoletis cerasi | reverse complement strand
TCGCACAATAATTTTTGCCTGTTGTTCACGCTTAATGAATGTGCAGAAGCCAGAGAAAAATATATATAAAATATGCCTTTTACCGCCATCTTGTGGTTCTTTAAATAAGAAATAGACATCAAAAATAAATTATTCGTATCAAAAAGTCCCCAAGTGCAAATTTGTATTAAAAAAATATGTATTAAAAAAATTAACATCCGTATCTGCTGGGAAGGATGTCGAAAAAATCTGCCCTATCCTACCTACACCGAGCTTGGTACTTGGTAAAACAAAACACACAAGCAAACTGCATGCGGAAAAATTACCGCACACGGAGTTAACGAGCACCAAGCCCGGTGTAAGATCCCTAATAGATGCAATTGTGAAGTTACAATGAAAAGTGACAGCTCGCGGATTTGTTGTCGAAAAAAAATTTGCAGTTTTACCATGAGGGTTGCATATTTAAGCAAAGTTTTGTTCACAAAGCTTGAAGAACGCCGAACGGAACCATTTTCGGAGTAGTTTTCGGTTCGGTTTTGGCATTTGAAATAAAAACGGTTCGGTTCGTGGTTCGGTTTGAAGTTCAAAAATAGTGGCGGTTCGGTTCAAAACCCGGTTTTCAGCCTTTTTTTTAATATTTTTTCAAGTCATCTCAATCGAAAGATCTGGACTTTTTTAAACCAGTCGCGGCGCTCGCTCCGTTTGGTATAACTAAATGCGTTTGTAATGACTGAGATTAAATTTAAAATTTTCTCGAAAACTGTTTCAGATATTCGTCAATGATGCTTAGGGAGGTCCTTATATGTATGAAGCACATTTTTACATCAGATTTCCTAAATCTCAACCCCTGCATCGATGCTAATATAGTCAAAGATATCACACATAAATTTTGATACCGTTTAGGCGTGTCGCACAGGGATAAGAGTTCAGATTCCTCTCCAAATCGATACTACTATAGGCGCAGATATCACATATACATTTTGGTCCCGATTGGAGTCGGTTAAGTCGTGTTGCACAGGGGTCAAAGTTCAGATTCATTGTATATAGTCTCCATAGAGGAATCTGAACTTTGAACCCTGTTCGACACGCCTAAACAGTCCCCGATCGGGACCGAAATTTATATGTGATATCTGCGCCTACAGTAGTATCGATTTTGGGTATTAGATGAAAAAAAATTTATTTTAATTTTTTGAGTCTCCATAGTGGAATCTAAAATTCCATGGTATTACCGATTGAGGGGTGAGACTTAAAATTGATGCTGCATTAAAAAATAAATTGGATTTGAAACTTTGTAACACAAATTTTTAATTTGAAAAAAACACCCTTAATTTTTATAAAAAAGTTATAAAAACCGGCATATTGTTTTTAATAAGTATTAAGAAGTGTTGTTAACCCTAAGTTCTTTGGAATAGTTTGTAGTTTATTGTGTGCAAATTCCAAATCGATCGATACACAAACGTCTGAGATAAAGCGAGTTTAAACAACAATTTAATAAAAATTTGCTATCAGAGTATGATATTTTAATTCGTTCATATATTTTCTCTCAAAATCATAGTTTCGCACTTACGCAGCAATATCATCAGCTGTTTGCTTCAGAATAAAACAAAAAGTACCTAACTGAACTGTGAACCGTACTTCAGCACCCTCTCCGACGAAAAAGTTTTGAGAGCAAATAAAAGTTGTCGGGACACGAACAGTGAATCCGCCCTTAGTTTACCATTTTTCGTATTATGCCAGAGTGGTCCACTGTAGGTACTGTTGGGTTTCACTGTAAAGTTTCACATTCGTCATTAACAAGATAAGCGGCTAAATGTGAATGAAGTTTGACCAGTAAATGAATGCGCTGTTGAATGGCTGAAGCCTGTGCTCACGGCATCCATACGTGTTTGTATGCATTGCACGTACATATGTATGCATATACATAATGGCATTCACACACAAGCCTGAAAGTGTGCTTTTGCAAGTAAGTTTACTGGTGAGATACAAAAATAGGCTCGTGTAACATACTGAATGAATGAATTATTGATGAAGTGAGAGAGGCGAAGCAGTGCAAAGCATACACACGTACGTCTAAACTCGTTTCCGGCGCAGCACTTGGGGGAGGTAGCCTTCCGCACAGAAACAGAAGATTGCCGCACACAGCGACGCACAGTGGGATTTCGGCGGAAAAAATTATGTTGGTGAAGGTAACATTTTGTCGTTTTTTATACTTGTTTCTAATACTACACCCCTTGGGTGACCCGGTTTTACAAGATTTGGCAGCAAATATAATTTCACGTCTGAAAACTAGACCAGTAAAGTCATGGGTCTGAATATCTACATAAAAAAATTTTAAGGTACATACTTGTTTCAAGTGACAGAACTCTAGCAGAACACTTATTGTTTATCATAAGAGGCATATGTATAATTATTTAAAATGTCATTACATGACTTGATTTTCCATCCAGTATACATAAATATTTAATTTAAAGAAATTAGTATTTTTTCCGCGCATTTTTTAATTCAATGGACTGCATCTTTTTTTCGGCTCCGACCAGTTTGTTGTGATATAGCACTTATTACTGCTATACTAGTTAGGATTAATATGTAATCTATTCCAGCTGCAATTATCTGTAATTCTTTTCGTAAAGAGTGATTTTACTAACAAACCTAATTTTTTTCGAAAATAGTGCAAGCATTAGAATTCATACATAATGAAGGCAATTAACTTTTAAACGACGTGGTAAAGTATAAAAGGGTAAGTTATTATTTTTTACTACATATTTTGTTATCTGTTTCAGAATGTAACACCGAATTTAGCAATTTTGGCAAATTTCAACATTCCTAATTCAGAGTTAGCTGAAATCGCAACAGTTTATCTAAAACCATAAAAATAAATATCCAAACCTTACAGAAGGAGGTCTTGAAAAAATGTATACTGTAAAAAGTAAATCTTTTTTTCCTGCTTTTAACAGAAAGTGGCACGCTGCCTCGAGAGTGAAAAAATATTTTTTTTCCAAGAACGAGGACTGGTTAAATGGGAATAAAAAAAATTAAATAGATGATGAATTGTGGACTAAGTATTTGTATTAATTATAAAATAGATTATTGAAATTAGTTAAAGTGTGCTTTATTTGACGCATTTCACCTAAAAATAAATTTTTTCAGTTTTTAACCTTACAGGATAAGCAGAGACACTATTTTTATATAAATACATTTCTGCTTTCCATTTTTTTTATAACTTAGCTTGCACAAGTATGCAGTTTGTATAATACGAGGCCTTTTCTTCACCTTTTAATAGCTTTTTTAAGTTTCGGAGTCGTGCATTCATCGCTGCGCTTTTAATTACATATTTAAGCGTTTTTGAGGTTAGGTTTGTATGGGAGGTATGTGTTAAAGTGAATCGATTTTGCTAATTTTTTGTATGTTTACTTTCTCCATTATTGTGAATATATGGACGAAATATCGGAGTCCTTCATTCATCGGTGCCCTTTGAATTGCATTTTTAAGGCGTTTTTGAGGTTAGATTTTTATGGGAGGTATGCTTTAAAATAAACCGATCATATCCATTTTTCGTTTTTTTCTTGATGTACGTCCTTAGAGGCCTCCTCCTTTTAATTTTCTCCAAACAATGTATGGGGCTAAACCACTGTGCGACGCGGTAATTATTTGGAGCGCGTGGTCATGTATAGCAAGTTTACGCTCTTACATATGTACATATGTATGTATGTGTATGATTGCAACTGCCGTGCAACATTGCACCTTTATTGATGTAGCTCTACAGGTTTGTTAGTATGTGTGTTTGTGTGTGTGTGCTCTACATGCAACTTTGCGATGCTGCTGGTGCAAGCCAAATGTGCGTATATGCAAATTATATTTCCTACATTCCGACCCAATGTGGCAGCCAGATCAATGTGGCACTACCCAGCAAAAAACACGATTACCAAAGAAATGAAAATGGAATCGAGTTAGGCGACGGCAATCGCTTACCCTTTCGCTTCAGGAAGGCATTATTTTAAGATGGCCATGTCATTGGCCGTAAGCCCTTACCCGCAACATTACCGTCAAACGAAGGGAGAACACTTTGCATTAAGGATTGAATGGAAACGAATTGACAACCCCTTACAAAGAAGCGAATGAAGAATGCATGAATATACAGAATCCAGAGAAGCGAACAAAGGATGCCTTACCCTATTGATTGAAAAGAAACCAGGTTTTATAATTATGTATGTATGTACATATTTAGACCTTATTTAAGAATCAGTACATAAGCATTTAATTAAACTTAAAATTGTGATTCAGTTCATTCATTTTTGTTTGTTATATAAATATATATGTATGGAATTGAAACATAAAGTGTAGTACGTCAAGCTTTTGAGCAGCGTCTGTCAGTAAAACTATTTAAAATACATCGGTAAAACGCTTTAAATGTCGCCTGCTTAGCATTTAATTTAATTTTTATCACTTCATTGACTGACTTCAACTTCGCTGTAAATTAAAAAACGCAAAACGTGATTTTTATGCAATGGAAATTTCCGTAGAAAGTAACGGAGGAATAGAATTTTTGTGTATTCATCCTTTTTCTCAGCTGTTTACGATGAAGCATTCTACTTTGCACTTCCCATAATGAATCAAAGAAGCGAAATAAATAAAATATTGCTAGACATTCTACTATGCATTACCAGCAATGCCTAAAAGAAGGGAAAAAATTTGAAGCCATTATAGGGCAATGCCTTCTAGAACACGTTACGACTAGAAGCGATTACCGATTTTTTGCTGGGGAACTACAGAAGCGGAGCACATAAGCGAGTGGTGCAAAGTATTCACACACACTTTCACATGCAAGTTGAGTTGAGCACAAAATTTGCTCGTCTTCTTCTTCTTCCGCCATGCGTTGCCTTCGACACGCTCCAAGCAACGCCGACACACGCCACTCCTACCTAAAAAATCCATTACTTTCAACTGCATGTCGACGAGGTGAAATGAAATTTGCAAGCAAATGCATTTTAATTTACATACATCTACAGTTCTCTCGGGAAGCTGTATTTTACGTGCGCTCGTATGTGTGCTCACAGTTGACTTAATTTTTGCGAAAAACACCTGCTGTTGCTTTTAAAATTTTCAAAAAGTTTGCAGTCATCCAAGTGAAAAATCATTTGAAATTCATATATTTATTTATAGGCTTGACGCTGTATGCACGCACACATGCATATTATTTATAATATACCCATGGGGATATGAAAATTCGTGCATGTAGTACACTGTTGTAATTGTTTATTGCATTTTCACTTTTAAATATGCGTTCACATCTCTATGTTGAATATTTCTTCAAGTGATTTCATTGCCAATTGAACTGCTGTGTGTTTCTTTAGCAATCCATTAGCAATTATGCAAATAATTGCATTGCAAACACATCGATCATCACTAATTTGCATAAACTTCATTTATTCGTAGATATCAATTTCAGACATTTTGACATTTTTTGGCGATAACGAAGTTTCAGATTGATAAGATTTTTCATTTAACGATATTTAGCACAATTTGTCGATATTTATCAGTGGCTGCCGATATTTATCGATTGGGTATTTGTGGAAATTTATCGAGTTATGTAAGTTTATAGAAATTTTTCGAGTTATTAAAATTTATTTTTTTACTGAAATTATATATCTATATCTAGTTAGCAAAACTTATCGATACCTATCAAAATTTATCGAGACATAAAACTTTATAAAAAATTTATCGAGTTATCTAAATTTATCGAGCTCTATCAAAATGTATTCACTTATCGAAATATATCGTGTTATCGAAATTTATTAATAAGGTAATAATATTTTGGAGCTTACACTTTTGGTAAGTGTTTGGCCGAGCTTCTCCTCCAATTTATGGTGTGCGTCTTGATGTTACAAAAATGGTGAGACCTACAGTTTTATGCTGATCTCGAACGGCAAATGGATTTAATTAAAAGCTTTTTCAAGGCAGAGGCAAAATTTAACGATATGTATCGAGTTATATCACTAGGGTTTAATTTCATCCCTGATTACTCGGACAACTGCGCCCCTGAAATGGCACCAAGTAGCTCTTTCTCTGGACATATTCCCCAAAGTAAGCTTCAATAAGGGGAATTCTAGCATGAGCTTTCCATCAACATTAAGCTTAGACTAAAAAAAGTAAGCTTCTACTCTGATAGCCAAGCGGCTGACTGATGGTTCGTTCACATCTGTTCCGCGAGTGTCTTGCAGGGCGAGCTCAATTGCGTTGGAATATTTTCTTTTTCAGCCTTATCATGAGTTTGATTTTTGCTCGAAATCGTTCACTTTTCAGGCGGAACTCGTGTCAACCCAGCGAAATCGGACCGAAACTAGGACATGCTCAAGGGCAAGCCAGCCACAGCTCACGCTTTTGGTGGGGTTCTTACAGATCCCTATATGTTCTAAATCCACGAGGTTAGACTCATCATCATATCTGATCCTTACTACCCTAGTTGATAAGGCCGAGTTCTCTCAAAATGTTCTATTGGACCCAACTCTAGGTGCAATCGCGGATTGATATAAGCATAATTCGTAAGTCCGTGATTGCCTCGCAGCCTTTTATCAATAGTGGTTGCGGAGATTTTTACCCTGACCATAAGGATTTCAATCGAAATATGGCTAAATAAGTATTCAGTTTGGCCTAGCAAACTTAAGTTTCAAGGTTCCCGTCTTATGCATAAAACCATACTACATGTGTCAAGGGAGTCCCTATACTCTCTTAATCCGGAAATACTTTCTCAATAATCTCTTAAAATTTTTGAAAATATAGACACAGATGCCATGTTAGGCAAGTATCCAAAGCTCTTTAGGCATATCTGTAAAGAGATGCGAATAAATTAAGATCACGGACCAGGCGGAACTTGCATATAGTATTAAGTGGTTTTAAGGGATATAGGACGAGTGCAACTATGGCATAACATAGAGCCTTGAACCTAAAGGAATATCTCTAGAAGTGACTGCCTTCACTGAGTCTAACTTTACTGTCAATCAAGTAGAAGGGAAGTTGAAAGTCTTAAAGCATTCGATAAACATATTCCATATGTGACCCCATTGACTTCAGAACTATTAATCTAAGTATATAGTTTTACTTCCACTGAGTCGATGGGATGGAAAAAATATATATATTTTTGCACATTTTTAGTATCTTAAATCCTCTTTTAATCATCTTCAACCATAACTTTTTTAATTCCCGTATATCAAATCAAATTTTCCAAGTGGAACTTTTAAACATCATAAAAAATAACACTTAGGAACAACAAAAAAGCTCAGACTATTACAAACATTAAATATACATAAAATCACTTCACAAAAGTATTCAGACTTAATTTAAAAGCAACAGCAAGGATTTAAAATAAATAAATATATCTTCTGATGAAGAGCTCTACAGGTTTTTCGTCATTCATGCACTCAAGTGATGATTAATATGATAGAGAAGATTAAAAGGCCATTGTCAAACGATTCAAGCAAAATGATATTAAGTGCTGCAGCAACAGGCGCAACAACAGTTGGAATTTATAAGAAAAGTCCTAATGAGAATGCGAGTGTGCATGAAGAGTGTTCATTGAAGACTCACATGAAACGCCGCTGAAGTTGATGAGCTAAAATAAACGATTTTATTATGTTCGCTTAAATACATGAATAATGGTTGATAGACTTAACTGCATGCGCTTGAGCTTAATAATTATTTGGTTTTTTGGATCAGTTTTCAGTTCAAATTTTTTTATTGCAATTAAGCAAACGTAATGAGCAGCATTTTTAAAATTTTTAATTTTTTTTTAATTAAAAAAAATCGAGTCTGTAAATTAAAAAAAAAAAAATTAATTAAAAAAATGTACATGCTGCTAAAGAAAATACCGATTTTTTTTTAGTTCAAAAAATTTCAAAAGTTCACAAACGATGACACTTTTACTTTTAAAATTGTTCTCCTCAAGTTTGTCGTGATACTTCTATACAGGATGTATAATGGCCCGTTTATTTCAAAACGACAAGCATTATTGATATATTTCTACCATATCCTAAATATTATGATTTCGCATTAAAATAAAGAAAATCATTTTTTTGCTTTCAAATAGAAATTATTTGAAAACTTGCATATTCTGTCATTAAGGTCATCCGATGAGCCGCAATAGGCTGCGTTTTTATGCATATATACAGGGTTACGGGGAAGGTCGTCCTATATACTTAAAGGAAATTATTATTTAGGTAATTTCTGATTAATTTGGTTATATGGCATGATGGCCCAAGCTTAACCGTTTTCGAGATATTCCATTTTAAAGATTATTTAAAAACAAATATTTTTTTTCTTTTGCTTGTACGTTTATTTTTTTTAATGCTAGTTCAAGGTCCGATTTTTTTCTGTTTTTTGTTAAAGGGTATGTCAATTAATAAAAATCATGTATAAAACTTCAACCAAGGCCAGACAATTAAAAAGGGCTGCTTCATAAAATTTTGAGCTTACGAATTTTAATTAGGTGTTTCCTACTTCACCAATTATTTTTAATAACCGTATGCCTTTTTAGCTATCCAAAATGTATAATACTGAACTAGTGGAAGGTAAAATTTCATAAGAAGGAAAAAAAATTGTAAAAATACGTAACTTAAACAAAAAATGTAACAATTTAAACTTTTTTATTTATAATAGTTTCTTTTCGACAGGCCGCTCCTATTCCTGATACAAAATCTCATTCTTTTTCTTAAATTAACGAATTTTCATTACTTTTCCTATCAAAATATATGAAAGCTCATCGCGTGACCTTAATGTATTAAATGCAAGGTTTTGTTAGTGGTGCAGAGAGGTTACATCAAGGTTAAACTTACCTTCAAACCACCTTCTCCTTTATCTTAACTTTAACCTTAACCTAAGCGTTAACTTTTACCTTAACTTTGACCTTAACTTTAACCTTACCCTTTAGTTATACATTTACCTTTAAATTACAGGCCAATTCTGGCGACTGTCTTTCAACTCATCACAGTCTCTTGAAACACAAAAAATTTAAATAAATTAAAAAATTAAATTAAATTAAAAAATTTTTTTGCAACAGTGTTATTTGAGCTTTGTACCACGATTTAATTTTTTTTTTAATTTTTTTTTTAGGAAAAATTGGAAAAGCAACAAAGTCTAAGCGGTAGAAGTTACAGCTGCTATTTCGGAGATCACCACATCTCCTCATCAGACTTCTTTTTCTAGACTTCAGCAGGAATCGAACCCGCATCATCGATGTTCAAAGCCAGAAGAAATAAAAACTAAAATTTAAAAGAAAATTATGTTGAAAAAAATTAAATAAAAAAAATAAATTATTAAAATAAGTTTCTAAAAGTTAAATAGAATCTAAAAATTAAAGGAAATTTATATTAAAAAAAGAAAAAAATAAAATGAAATAAAAAATAAAATAAGTGTAAAAATTAAATGAATTTCAAAAAAATAGTTTTCTTTAAAGAAGGGTAACGCCAATGAATAGTACGTTATTGGTAAGTACGTGAAATTTAGGTAATACATTTTTTCGTTTTTAAATTTTTGTATTTCACAGTTTAGTTCAAAAAAAATCCGAATCGAGTACACAATTCTTAAACAACATAAAGATCGCAATTATTTGTGCCCATATTTATGAAAAAAAAAACTTAAATGTCAATGCTACTTTTTACGAAATATTTAAAATGAATCAAAAGATAGTGGTTGTAACTTCAACATTATGTATTTAGAATTCACATATAGTTTTTAATTTATTGAAATGCCCATCGGTTTTTTTAGACTTTCCGATAAGCATTTACAATGAATGCAAAACAAACTTATCATTTTTCGCCTACATTAGCAAACCCAAGTACAATTTATGTATATATTTTGCGTTTTTTCAAATGGCAAGAATGTGATGGAAGCACTGCCAATGGGAAAAATTGTATGCGGTTTCTAGACGACACAACAGCTGTTTATATAAAGCATATACGTAAATTTTACGTACGTTAGCATTCTAGGGTTAAAACAATCTTATAATTTAAGGATAGATCATTAAAAAATGATTAAATTAAACTTAAAAAAGAAAAACCAGTTTCTAAAAATTAAATTAGATTAAAAAAATATATATTTTTCTTTTTAAAGCAATAAAATCAAAAAATTAAAATAAATTAAAATTAAAAAAAATATTATATTAAAATAAATGAAATAAAATAAGTTTCTAAGAATTAAATGAGATTACAAAAAAAATTCTTTTTAAAATAATAAAATCTAGAAATTAAAAGATAATTACAGCGCTCTGTCCACTCGGCCCTTTCAACTGTTGAAGCAGTGCAAGCAAAATGATATACGTCTCCACTTGGAACATGCTCAAGTGCTTTCTGTCAAAAGAAAACATTTCACCACGAGCTTTTTTTTCTAAGACTTTTGTACTAGAATAACAAAAGTCTTTCGAACTATCTTGCTTACTGTCTTTTAATTGTCTTACAAAAGACTTTCAACTATCTTAGCCAGAATTTCCCTGTTAATCTTAATCTTAGTCTTACTGAAATTAACTTTAAAACTATCCATAACCAAAACTTAACTTAGCCTTGACTTTAGCCTTAACCTTAATCGTATCTTTAATACCAACTTTAACACTACACTAAAGATTAACATTATCCATTAACTTAAACTTAACCTTAAGCCTTATCCTTACATTTAACTTTGACATTTACCTTAATTTAACATAAACTTTAACGCAAAGTGTAGGCCAGAAGACATAGAGCTCTAAACCGACGGTGGCAATAAAACGTGCTTCAGTAAAAGTTCCCAAAACTTCAGAAAAAAACCACAACCCTAATATGTATGTGAACACGAATTTCTCTTCTTGTGTACAGGTTTTACGTGTTTTCGTGGCAGTGAATTTGCAAACTTGTGTAATTGATTAAGCAGTTGGAAAAGCCAGACAACGCACCACGTGTCACACACACACACATACACACATTTTGCACGCTTCCATTGCCAAATGCCAAAGTTCCAGTACAACATGCCAGCGATGTTAGCGAGGCATTTGCAAAGTTTTGCCAACAACGACAACTGTCGATGACAGTCGAGAGTGCTCGAGTTATCCGTACGCGTAGTATTTAGTTTAACTTTGAGACTGGCGTGTTGAACATAAATTTGTCAACGCACTCACCGGTACGCACATACCTACTCATGCAACATACTCGTACGAGCACAGATGCAACGCTTCAACGTTATTCAACACTTTCTTGTTACTTAAGCACGTGCGTGCGTCACGAAAATGTGTGCATGTGTGTATGTGCGGCGAAATACGCAAAATCCTTTCGGCAGCTGGGCTAAAAGTTTGTGTGACATAAAATTGATGCGAGAACAGGCACAGTTTGGTTGCTTAGTTGCCGATTAGAATGCAGCAACGGTGATTAGAAATGAAGTCACGCAAAAAATCCGTAAATTTTGGTATCGGATTTTGATTTAACTAGTTATTAATTACCCAGCTGCAAATTCTTGAGCATTAAATGCGGTACGCATTCATTTCAGGTCGTATTTCTATTTAAAAAAAATTAACAAATATTGGGTCTGAAAGTATGCAACATTACGCAATTATTAAATGGCGTATGAAATTATTTTGTGAAGGCAACAGTTTCTAGAATCTTATGTCCAGTTGCCAAAGTCATTTTTTTCTACAACAAATAATAAATCCCTAAATTTAGTAAACACTTATAAACTTCTTTGCTCACTTCTGTGAGGTCTTCGTCAGTCGCTTTGAGCTTTTTACTTAGAATCCGTTCAGAGACTGTCCGAATTTCAAAAACTTGTCTACTCTGTTGCTGATTAAATTTCCTACACTAACAGGAATTGATATGGTCTGTCCCAAAGGTCTTATCAGAATTTTTCATCCACGGTTTGTTTTCCATTGCCTAACTCTAAAATTATTTTCCAAACCTTAACGGAAATACCTTTAGGTTTTGAAAAGTAACCGCCACTGCGTCGATGAGACGTTGCGACTCAGTCACGATTTCACGAAGACGGCTAATATCAAACCTCTAGCGTTGATCATAAATTCGACCCAAGATCGGATATTTACCTATCGGAATCCCTGCCAAAAGCAAGAGCTGTGGCTTTTTAAGCATAAGAAGTACCTCCCGATTCACCTTGGTCCAGAAGGACCTTGCAGTTCTACATTTGCTAGTTTTCGCATAGCGCTCGTAGCGCGAAGTAGATGCTTACATACAAACCTTACTGTCCCCACACTGGTATACGTTATATCTGCTGCTTCTGTAATGTCAGCCACTTTTCTTCTGAAAAACGCTGCACAAGTCAGGAAGCCTAAACTTCATGTTGATGGAGAGCTCATGACCAGGGTACGAAAATAAACCGTACAAAACAATGCACAAGTGCTCATCGACTATCATATCATTTATGGTTTTTTACAGTTTTGTACAGATGATAATGTTTTTTTTATTTTATACCGAACTTTTGAAGTAATAAACGAAACGAAATAGTATCGTACAATAAAGTTAATTTTCGCTCATGACAGAAGATGACCCACCAATACGCTTCGACCAATTCGTGACTGCTCCCTCCTTTCATCCAGGTCGCTCAATCATTCCATGAGAAAATCTGTGTAGATAAAAAGCTACTTGCAGACACTTCAGGGATGAAATCGAAATCCTCGAGAATTTCAGAAAATAAGCTTCTTAAGATTTCGATTCTCCTGAGCCCGATTGCATACCGTGCTTTGACAGTTTTTTTCTGCAATATGCCTAGGCATTTTGTTCAGCATGGCGTCAAGCGCCAGAATGGAAATGGTCTGCTATGCACAATTAATACCAATGATATTAGCCCCTATTGCTCCGGCTAGCACTAGACTTCTATGAAATATAATACAGTCACTTGCGAATGTAATTCAGCATTAATTTTTTTAAGTCATTCAAAATGTTCTTCATGACAAATGAAATGAAATGAAATGAAATGGAATGAAATAAAGGAAAATGCAGCGAATTCTCATCAAAATTTCAAACTTTTTAATCAGAATTAAAAACAAATCGGATACGCAGTTTTATAGCCAATTCAATTTTAGTGTAAAAGTATAGTGTAAGTGCAGGCTTAAAGATTCTTAAAAATCTCGTTGATTTTTTAAAACTTTTTGGCTGACTTTGTTGTACAGTTTCTTTTATACAACGGATTTTTTAACTACTGTGCAAATAACTCCTCTGCAGTAATATAAGGCAACTGATTCCTTCCTCAATTCTTGTCCAATGACAGCTTTCTGCCATTGAATTCTTTGGTTTTTGCTCTTTCACGTTGGTAGATGCCACGCCTCTTAATTTTTTGTACCAGCCTCAAACTAACGGATTATATTCGGAACATTTCTCTTATTTTTTTTGTTTAAAGTCACAATATCACTAAAGACAAGGAATATTTTGATAAAGGAGATTCAGCATAAAAAACAAAAAAAATTAAGAAACAACAAAAAAAAATGATTTCGTTTGAAACAGGGACCGTAACGGTTATGATCTTAATAATAAAAATCATAATTTAACGGTTAAAATTTGATTTCTATTTTTTTCAAATCAAATTCAGTCGTTATTGTTTTATTTTTATTTTTTCGATCAAAAAATAATCGTTATTTTTTATTTTTATTTTTTCGATCATAAAATATTTAAATCGCTCATAAAAAAGCAGTCTCCGTTATAACGGTTAAAAATGATCGATCAAAAAATAAAAATGCTAAGAAAATCTTAGCGAAACGTTGGGCATGAAGTGAAGGGAAATTTAGTTTTTAATTGCACTTGCACACATTCGATCCTCATAGCCTATACAAAAGAACCAAATATTTAAACACAAGGGATCAGCACAAATAAAGGAAAAATCCTGATACTTAAAGATTTTTTTCGGTCTCTGGTTTGAAACAGCTTCGAGGCTTATTTTTTTTTAAAGTCACAATGTCACTGAAATCAAGGTATTTTTTGATAAAAGATAGAAAAAAATAAAAAAATAAAATAAAATTTGACCTTGAGACATCCAAAACGTATTCAACAAAGTGCGATTGAATTTGACAATGCTCTCAGAAGAACCATCCTATAAAGTCAAATTGAATAAATTTTTTATAAATTTTCAATCGCTTGTTTATATTTTTTGGCATAATAGTACCTTAAAAGAGAGCCTATCTGAGTTGTCGATAACACCTTGTTTAATATACCTTGGGGGCATCTCAAACTACACCTAATACCTGTGACAGACATCCGGTAACAATACCATCGTAAAGTTATTATAGTATTCTGTTTACTAGGTATGGTGGCACACATATTGTAGTATTTTATTCCAGGTATTTAAGATATATTTGATAGCTGTTAAAGGAAAACCGAAACGAATAATAAGAGCATTATGATAAAGATAATTAATGATGAAATACCGCACTGGTAAAGAGTAAGTAATTATCAGCGTTTGGAAGAAAAAACGTATTTTATACATATGAAATTTTTTCTATCAAAAATAAAATTTTGTTTTCCTTGTTTTCACTTTTTTAATTTTTTGACGCAAAATAACAATGTTGGAAATCGTTTTGCTTTTATTTCGACAAATGTGAGCTGTGTTTCATAGAATACCATCCAAATAGTATGAAACTTGAGATTGTATTGTTATTAGATAAATACCATGTTGCTCACATAGTATTTGGCTGATATTTCAAGACACACATATGGTATTTTCTCGGTTCGTAGTAACAATACTTGATGTCTGTCTAGGGTATAAGCCTAGTTAATCATTAAAATATTGTTTGGGAATCCAATAAAATATTGCTTTAAAGAGAAATGGCCTATCTCGGCTTAGGCTACTTTACCGACCAGCACAGAGACCAGTTCAGAAATTTCGCAAATTTATTGCAATAATCATGGACACAATACCTACGTAAGTATAAATGTGTACAGCTATTAACATCAACTAATATAAATGCATTAACAATTTTATTTTTATTTCCTCATACATATAGATATGTACTCGTACTAAACTATTCATCTCACCGCACATTTGCCACTGCTTGTCATTCTAAAATTACTAAATATTTAAACGTTTACTTTTTTTTTGGAAAATAATGTAGCTATATTTAAATATGTAATACCATTAAAAACTGAATAGCGTAGCCAAATAAAATAAATATTTTTAGTTTTTGGTTTTCCGGTCAACCCGTAATTTTCAGCGTCATCCGTTGACTGCGGTTAACCGCAAACTGTTACTACATTTATTTGTTTTAGTTGGTTGCATCGTTGATTCAGTTTAGCCGCTGCTCAGTTAGCATGATAGAATTCATACATTTATACTCTTATTATAAAATATATACACACATATTTATACCCTAACGTGAGTTGTGACATTTGCGTTGTTTATGTACATGAGTTATATCGAGCCCTCACCGCCAAAAAAAACGTAAGCGGCATTTTTTTTTTTCAAAATATTATTTTTGATGCAGATATGCTCTTAGAGCACCTAGATGAATTTCTGCATCAAAACGAAAATTTTGAAAAAAAAATTCCGCTTACGTTTTTTTTAGCGGTTAGGGATAAGTAAGCTTTTGGGTTAAGCGAAATTGAAAGGCCACGTTTTTTAAGTTTGCTTTAAACATTGATTATATTATCAAGAACGAGACTACTTACATAAGTATGTATTTACGAAGCCGCCTACACGCTCATATTCTCCATAAATTTTCTCTATACATACATATTGTACATATGTACATTAGGGTGGCCGCTATTTGTTAAACAGTTTTTAGCGATGGAAGGATCGATAAGCACTGGGCTGAAAAAGTTTCTATTTTACCAAAAATCCAACAATATTTGAACTGACATTACCTTTGTGTAAAATTCTACAGTCACCTAGCTTAAGCTGGGTATTGTGTTTTTCACGTGAAAATTTCTCTAGTCACCTAGCAACTATTTGGGATGACTTTTTAAATCTTTTGAACATAGAATGTGT